>JAZHYW010061401.1:0-33028 GCA_037355805.1 Ixodes ricinus
GAACATGCCTGCCAGCAGTTCTTGTACAGGGTGTCACAAAAGAAAATTTACACGGTCTTTTTTACCCGCACTGCAAAATAAACTAGAGCAGCGTCGATTTCCGCCCCAAAGGTAGCGCTAGAGGTCACAACCAGATGCCAAAGCCTCAGACCGATCCGATAAGTTATTCAAAAATTATAAGTGATTTTCTGGAAATTTCAGGTGGGAAATGTGGAGCACGACGGAGTTTTCGAATACATGGGGCTCTATGGCACCCAGAAACCGAAAACGGGCAAAAAATGGGCTACATTTTCCGATTGAAAGTTTCAGAAAATCACTTAAAACTTTTGATTAAGTCATCGGATCGGGCTGAAACTTTGGCATCTGGTCAGTGACCTCTAAGGCTACCTTTAGGGGCGAAGAAATGAGCGTTCGGCGATGCCCCGTGTTATTTTTGCGGTGAAAAACACCGTGTAAATATTTTTTTTTGTGACACCCTGTGTGGCCATTGAGACCGTCATTCAAGAAGAGGAGAGGAGTTTTCGGGAATCGTTTTAGCACGTCCGATACGGTACGACGATGGACCCGGCTCCGGTATACGAACTGAGCATGCGGTACCGCAGAAGGGTCGCGCATGCGCAGTGCGTACCGAGGGCCCACCTTATACCGTATCGGACGTGCAGAAACGGTTCCCTAGAACTCCTAATGAAACCCGCCTCAGGCAGCGTGTGCGGACTGTCTTTTCGTGACGTATCAGCAGCGTGGGCGCGGCTCTTAGGAGTCCTTGCACTGGGTCGTGTTTCCAATGTGCATCACCGTTATTCGCCTAGAAAAGCGATGCTTATGCAGCTATAATTCTTCGATTTCGGTCAAAGCGAGCTCGAGCGGCAGCCAACGTGGACGCGAACCTGAATATTCGCCGGAAAATTGGTACGTTACTAAGCGTATTCATAGTGACGCGGTTGGAGATCGGTGAACCAAGTGTGCTATATAGCGCACCGCAACTCGGAGCACGATGGAGCGAAAGCCTGTGCTGCAGAACCCTGGGGCTTGAACCTCACGCCTGTGTCCGTTTCAATCTGCATGAGCGCCGCATACCGGCGTGCGGTCGTGTTATCATGCTATACCGCGGGGTGCACGTTAAAGGCCCCCAGGCTATCGGCAGTACTGCACTGGCTAACTTTATATGCCTCTACGGCAGAGACACGCCAGACGACCACTGGGGCTGGCTCGCTTCGAGCTGTGCTGTCAAGCGGTTTCACATGCAGCGATTCCGTGGTGAAAGGTGAACGCGACACAGTTATGAGTGGCGCGGTTGCCGTCTTGGTTTTCGAGGTGGCTTCGGCTGACATGGGTGAGCAGCGCAGATGCGTCGATGTCAAAAGGCGGGAAGATTTTCGAAGAAGAGAACGAAATAGATAGTCCGCCGCGAACGTTACTATAGACGCGTCAGTTTAGGAACTCGAGCGGCATTCACCGCAGGAGCGCGGGCCGCTGCGGTAGCGGGCGAAATAAAGCCTCTTGATAAAGGCTTTTTTTTTACAATTGTATCGGCATCCATTGTTGTGGAAACGCGCAAAAGATACGCGTACCACGAGCGGTTGCTCCTCCGCCACTCGCTTCCAAGAGCCGCTCATTTCAGTGCTGGGCCGCCATTTGCTCCAAGGGCTGTCCGAGAGACAGGTCTTGTGCACTGACGCATTTGACGCTTCTTGAAAGACCAACGCAAACACATCGAGGGTCTTTAGGGCGAAACAGTGGCGCTGCTGTCGCCGGAAAATCGGTTCTCCCCGCGTCGTCTGCTGCACTTGCATCACTTGCATGGTCAGCTGCGGTGTCCGTCGGATTTGCTGCGTATCTTCCGCTACCGTGCTCAAACAGTAAATCCTTTTTATTTTGTTTTTAGAAATTGCTGATTTGAGACGGCGGTTGTTAAGATCGTTACATTTGGAAATAGTTCACATGGACATCCAGCACACATTTTGGGGGAGCAAACATAGCTCAAGAACACTCTCAATTCTCCTAAGGCTGATGGCCATGGCTGAAGTGTACTTCGATTCCTTATAGGGAGTATTCACTGGCTGCCATAGCTCTGTGCGCGACTGCTGAGCGCTTACTGACGGCGAGCTTCCACGGTTCCTTTGCAACGTGCTTTCCGCACTATCAAAATTACTGCATGATCTTAGCAGCCTCAGTAATGTGACCTCGTCCTGAGCATGCGCTCTAAACATCGCCCTCAAATATGGCGTCCAGTGAATACCTGCTATAGCTCCCATTCAGCGCCAACTTTCTTCTTGTGATGACAACCAGAAGGGAGATGCTTTCTGAATGTGACAGCCCTCATCGCAGAAACTACGCCTTGCCTCTGCACCAGCTTGTAGAAAATAACGTGATCCACGGGTGCGCTTTGAAGTGACAACAGTGTTCCTGAAATTCTGGAACATATGTCGGAAACGTTGGTGCGCGTCTGTTTGGTTGCTATCATCGTCGGCTTCTTCGGGCTCGTTTATAATTATATCAGATCTGGGGTAACAGAACTTTGCGACTTTTGTCACATTTCGACGCTGGTGAGGCGTATCCGGTGTGACAGCCGGGAGCGCAGCTGGTATGCAGTCTTCCTCGTTGATTGGCGGACGACTCAAAGTTCCGGGCGCCAGAAAGGAAGACCTGCGAGCCTACGAGGACCCACGGATGACACGAGCTAAAACACGAGGAACAACAACGAGCACGAGACACATCCGAGAATCGATCTTAGGGCGACCACGGCGCCACCTGTCGCGCGCTCTACGAAATGGCGTCACGCATGGGAAGCGAGTTTCCAAAACTGAACCCCCCTCCAGTAACGTCGCCCGCCGCCCTTATTGTTGCACTCAGTATACAACAATAATGACCGCGATGCCGCCCGACGCCAATATACAACCCTGTTATCAAAGAAGAAATAGACACTGTCTAGAGTTGCAACGCAAGCACGGCAGAAAGACAAACTTCCCAGGCAGAGATGGAATAAAGAGAAGTAGCAGGGAGAGAACCATATTTCGGGGGCACGTCTTTGGTTCGCACGAGGGTGTCCCCGCCTGCCACAGCGTATATATGCCGCCGCGCCGCCGAGCAACGCGCAGAGGCGCGGTATGTAAGCCCCGGCAGCCGGCTTCGCTTGACGTCAAGCGATTAAGGGGGAGTCGACGACGCTCCGCAAAAAAAAGATCGAAACAGAAAAAAAAGAGGAAGACGACGACGGCACACGACGGCAGCGTTCTTTGATTGACCCGATTTGAAGAGCGAGCTAACCGATTCGACCGGATTCCGCCGTCCGAGCACGACCTTGTCTCACGCGCTGTCAGGTCTGGTTTGTTTACTACTACATCGGCGGTGAGGAAGACGTGCCCCGAATACACCACGAGTCCTCCTCAGCTGTCTCTTGTGCGTGTCGATTCCGTGGCCTCCGTTTGTCGCCATAGACCAGTAAGCGTCCGCTTGTTCTTCTGTGTACGCGTCGGAAGAGTTGCTCCATGGGGTGTGATTGCATCCGGAAACTGAGGAAACCTTCTACAGATGAGCCACGAAGAGGCTACAGCATATATCTTTGCTCGTTCTTTTTGTTGTGTTTTTAATGGGATAGAATTTTTAAATTCGACAGCATTTCTTTGGACAGCCTACCCTGGAAAATTTTCATCTCAGTGATGTGATTGCTGCTACATTTGCGCCAAACTCCGTCAAAATGCTTACCCTTGCTACACCCTACATTTCGCCAAAATTTTAGGAATTTGCGCCAACATTGCGCCAAAAGGCAATATCACTATTGATACTGAAAATATGATCAGCTCAGGTCTCGCTACACGCCAGATTGTTATGGTGGGCTCGTGCGAGTTTTCAGACCTTTTGATTATGGCATCAAATAGTGTAGTCTTTCATTTCTTCTTTATTTAACACTGACAGTACTCGGAAGTTTATCCCAATATTTCTCGTGTTCGTGATCTGTTCTGAGAGGTCAGCTAGCTTTGTTCAGTGAGCTTCTCACTGCGCACCGGTGTACTGCAGTGAAGCGACAACCGCAAAAGTGCACATCGCGATTTTGCGTATCTTGTTTTGCCGCAGCGCACCTGAGTGGTAGGGAGAAAGCACTCTTCCAAAGCAGTACGTGACAGATTTTCTGAATAAAGCTGTATCTCTCTCTCTCTTTCTCTCTTTATATTTCCTCTTTCTCTTTCTTTCTTTCCTCTTTCTCCCTATATATATATATATCTCTCTCTCTCTATACATATAAATTTCTATATTTATATATAGCAATATTCTGACGATATGATATTCAAATTCGAAATTTACCAAGGATATTTGAGTATTGCTCAAATATTTGAAAGGGCGTCTTTATAGGTTTATTTTTTATGTCAACACTCTTGTTAACTTATTACCATTATATAGCTTCCTATCTGTTCGATGGCCCAACGAATACGGTAAATTTAAAACGAAATTCGCTGGAGCAGTGGATGGAAGTTTGGAAAAAAGCTTAACAAGGTTTTAGGAATTGTTTTTAAAATGGCACGTTTATCATTCAAATGCCGATTTTTGTTGTGAAGTTCTACATGTAAAATGGTAGTAATGTTCATAATCAAATACATAAAGTTTGTTTTCTATCCGATTTAGGAATTGCAGGTTTATCATAACCTTTACAATTTGAACAAAACGTCAATTTGGGGTTCCCTAAATTTTTATATCTTGACGTTATTTCAGTGGAATATACTATTTGCTTTACCCTTGATTCGTTACCTAAAATAACTATGCACAGCAGTTCATACTGTCCTTCATAAATCGGCACATTCCTGCCATGTTGGGTGGTTCTTCGCGCAAGTAAGCAGTTTGTTCTGTGTTCGAGGGAATCAAACGTGCCATGCGATTGATGCTAAATAAAAAAAAAAAAGGTTGCACAGAAGTGTGAAAACGAAGTAGAGACTGTCTTCCAGTTGGACAGGAAAACGCATGAACTTGAACATATTATTCGCACTTGTACGAAGAAGAAAACAAGAACGAAATACGCGCTTATGCTCCAAAATGGACATTTTGGCATCTCCAAAAGGTGCTCTAAAATGATTCCAACCAATCGCATCACTGTCATCTGTAACACGAAACGCATGCGCATGCGCGGGAGAGCGCAATCATAAGCGGCCCTGGGTTCAATTTCCCTACTGAGAATCGCACCCAGGATCAGTGCATGGTCTGCCTTAAGCCTGATTCACATGGTGCGATTTTACTTGCGATTTCTAAATTGCAACGTCACTCGCATGGGAAAAAGAAACGCGAAATCGCAAGTAAAATCGCACTCTGTGATTTGGTCTTAGCCCCATCCATTTTGGGGACTTGGTCATGTCGAGAACTTCCAGAGGAAGCCCAGTATAAAGCACAAGGTCGGATCTTACCACTTCCTTCATTTTCGTTTGGTCAACAAGTGCCCGTCCGCCTCGGCTACGCCACTGGAATTGTTCCCGACTCCCGCTGCCATGCGGAGGCGCCCACAGACCCCAAAACTTATAAGCCCGATGCTCAATCCCTGTGCTAAGGCGGAGACTCGTGAAAATATATTGATGCGCCGTTTTCCTCCTGCATACTGCTTGAATGCAAGACCGCGGGAAAGGCGCTCACTGGATGCATGCCGCAATCTTCACAATGTCTTGCGAGAGGACGGAGAGGATTGAAAAGGAGAAAGCTGAACAGAAGCGGCGACGTGCTGAATGTGACATGCATTTTCATTCAATGAAGATTTACGGACCGTTTGATGCTTAGTTACCATCCGCAGGGGCTGTCGCAATTAAATCGGCGCAATATATATCTTCCATGGAAGGCAAGCAATGCTTTCGCGTTTCGCCGTATAGTATGCAACGAAGCACCACAGAAACAGGTTCGTTATATTTTTTTTATAGTTTTGTTCGCTTCCTCAGCCTTAATTACTATTGCACATAAGGTAAAGCGAAATATAGTAGTCTTTCGGCCAAAATGATTATGGGGCATCACTCTCGCGATGAACATATATTATTATTTCAAAGTTAAAAAAAAAGAATCATGAGCCATTCCATTTTGTGATGGTGGATGTCCAGCGAAGCTGTTTAGCACACGACATAGACCCGCCCCGAGGAGCCGGAGAAAACTAGACACGCGCGATGGGACCACTACACCAGGAGATCGGAAGGAAAGGAAACTAGGCACGCAAGCCGGAGGGGGGGGGGGGCTTGGAACGCCGACAAACAAAAGGCGGTGCGAGCGTAGACATGGCCGACACGGGTCGCGCAGCGGCAAATCTTTGAGAAGCCTTTATTGTCTACATGAGAGTCTACTGATCTTGGAAACGGTGCCTATTGATAATTAATCTGCCGAGAATGCATATCCAAATGATGAGACGTATAAGCTTTTGCATAGACTGATGCGATTTTTCAATAAATTCGGGACCTCAGTTTTTGTTGACGCACACGAAAAATCCACGGAACTCTAGCCATAAACAGCTTCGCTGGAAAAAAAAAGTTTGCTTGTTTGCAATTTCTTTTGTTGCATACGAACAAACGTCTTTGAGAAGGGATGCGCATCCCATAGCAGCAAGAAACAAAACACTCACACACAAACACAAGAACGATAGAAACACAGAAGGAAAGCAAGCAAGCCGGAAACGTCGAACTCTCCGTTATTAGTCGAGCCACCCCGCACCGTTATGAGATCCATCTCCCCCCGGTCCTCCGCGCATATTTTCCTCGTCGCCCCGGGGCCGTTTTCCGCGTACGCAAGAGCGCACGACCTTGGGGAAGATGCATTAACGGCGGCGGACAGCTCAAAAACCGAACTGGCCCAGCGCACTTGGGATGTCTCCAGGACCGCTCTTCTAATTAGCACCAGTGGTCCAATCAGCGGGGAGGGCCACAGCGCGGGCGGGCGGGCGGGGACGCCAGAGGACGTCGCCGAACGACTGAACGACCATAGGACGGATGCCAGTAAGTGCTGAGTCCTGGCGGGCGCCACGCCAGGCAAGGTCATCGCCGGACGTGTGCGGCCGGCGACCAAGAGGAATGGCCTGCCAGAGCAGAGCAGAGGCGGCCTTGACCTTCTCTGGCCCAGATGATGGCGGCAGGAACTTGCGTTTTGTATAGGTGCGTGCCTCGTTCCCCCCCCCCTCTTCTTTCTCTCTTTTGCTCTCTCAAGTCGTTCTTTCGTATCTCTTTTTCTTTCCTCTGCCTTCCCGATGTAGCTGTCCATCACGGATATAGTACATGAGATGTGTCAGCTCGAATTTCTTCCAAGACGCGGAGAGTCCTGTTGTTCGTTGCGGCGTAAGAAGTGCAAGATGTGCTCCGCATCTTAATTTCCGGAAAGAAATGACGTAATACAATGTCACTTTTCTGGTGTCGTTTAGAGGAAGGTGTATATCCACGAGCGCCTTGTTTCTAGGATGAACTCGCGCAAAAGCGAAGCTTCGCGTAATGTCCAGTGTGTCGAAAAAGGATCGAGTATTGAACAGATCAATGCGTTTCTCGTGGACGGAGCTTTTCCCGTGGGTTCTTGTATTGCAAACGACTATAGTTCATTAATAGTGCGGCGTCGAATGCCTGCGAAGACATGTCTGAATTTGGATAGTCGTACTCCAAGTTCAGACACGAAACGAATAAAAGTAATTATTCGTGGTTTCAGCAATTTGAGGGGTCCTGCAGGATAAGTAAAGCGCGATAATAATTATGAGATGGCGTGTATGATTCAAATTCTTTACTGGAAATACCTAAAGGCCACCTGATTCCCTCGTTATTGGAAAACACCACCCTGAACACAGGAGTCCGTCCGAAATTTCGCCTGTTTGTGAAGACAAAGTAAATTCCTCTCACCGAACTTCCCAGAAAACGGTAATCGCTAGGCCTTGCGGCTTTCCTTCTTTTTCTTCCCCGTTTCGCCTCGCCGAGTTATACGCGCCTAGTTTCGCGAATCGCAGCCCCGCTGTTATACCTCTCGCCCAAACTTTTTTTCTTCTTTCCTCTCCATCTTCTTTCACTTATTTCCTGGGGTGATGGTGCGGTCGGATGTGCGCTGCAGGGTATGTTTTGTGACGGTTCCTCTCTCCCGCCAACGAAGGAAGACCCAGAAACACTCCTCGACTTGAGGAGACGGCGAAAACAGCAACAAGTAAAAGAGACGCAGGCTCCCCATGCAGCCAACTTACTCGACACTAAACGATTCTCTAGATCAAGGCATAAAGGTAGACCCCCCCCTCCCTCCCCTCTCATCCCCCACACTAATTCTTCATTGTTGTCGGATGTTATGACGGTATGCATCAGGAAAGTAGGTCAGAGACAGCCTCGCCGAGCTCGGTCTTGGGGGGTCAGGGGTGGCGGGCCGCGGTGGGGGATGCGGCGACGGGGCGTCAGGGAACGAGCGAGGCGGAACGCTCGGCCGTAACTTGGCTGTCCAAGAAGGACCCCGCAGAGTCGCTTTTCGTGTTTTGTTCGGTCGAACCAGAGACGCGCAGCGTTTCGCTTGTTTACCCTCTAAGAGAAGACTGTTTTTCTTGTTTTGTTTTTTTACTTTCTTTATGTGTTTTTTTTTTGTATTTCGGACTTATTTTTGGTATAGCTACGTGCGGTATAAAATAAATATCTCCAGTTTTCCCAAATGTCTGTCCACGTACTGGATTCGTCGGGGCAAAACATGGAAGTGACCATTCTAAGAACATGCCAAAGTCGCCCCCAATGGTCTGGAATATTCCCATAGATGGTTGGATACCTGTTCAGGTGAAAACAAAAACCGGTGGTGAGAAATGAAGGAAGGTAAGGGCGACAAGATAGAGCAACCTAGAACGGGATTATGAAGAAGTTGTTCCAGAATCGGAGTGGCAGTTAGCCAATATGTATGGGGAAAAGAGAACAACGGCGATGCTGATTCAGAAATGGTTTCTCCTCTATATATATTTTTTTAGTATGTTTGAGCCTGTCTTTTTATATAGCTTCGTGCGGAATAAAGTAAATCTCTCCAGCTTCCTCAAATGCATGTCCGCATACTGGGCTCACTGGGTCCAGTATGCACGGACGTCCGGCATACTGGACGCCCAAGAGACTGTTTAGGTCTTGTCGAAGTAAACTCTAATAGTTCGGAATGTTCTCAGGGGAAAGGGGGGGGGGGCAGTTCGTCTTCAAGTAGAAACAAAACACGGGGGAGAAACAAGAAGGAAATCCGGGGAAACAAGAGTAAAGCAGAGTAGAGGAGGGATGTGAAGAACAAAAGATATTCCCGAATGAGGATGGCAGATATGCGAGATGCTTGGACTGAAGCATAGGAATATACGCGGCTTTGACGTCATGCCTCTGCGGTGGCGCTGCTGTTGGCACTGCACATGCGCAGACGCTTCACCTCGCTCGAATCCGCTTTCTGCTCACGCGCAGTAGGCTCGTTCGATTTTTCTGCACCTCCTGCGCTCGGTGCAGAAAAGTGTAGAGAGGCGTACTTCCGGTCGTATCTCTATACACATACCGGAAGTACACTGCCCTACACTTTTCTGAGTCGGTGCAGGAGGTGCAAGCAAAGCGAACAAGCTCATAGCGGTCGCCACGCTTCATTGCACTGCCGGGCAAACGCGGGCTTGTTCGTTAAGGACTAAGCTGAATCGGTTCTGTATTGGAGTAAAAAACCCCTTAATCATCTTCAATTGGCCTTCAGGATCACGAATATAGATATTATTTTTTTTTCAATTTGGTGCATGGAGGCTGCAGAAAATTATTTTTCAAAGCACTGCCGAAGCCGCTCCTTCCCGGAGTGTGACGTCATAAAGGGAGTTTTTGGAATTTCCGCTCTCGCGCATCTTCGGCGCCTATCAAAGCTACGCACAGGCACTCTTGCTGTTTTCAACAAGGTCAGAAAAAGACGTCACGACTGGTGTCAGTGCGGGGAAATATACCTGGCAAGCTTGCGATTGCACGCGCTGACCACAGGAGCATTGACAAGCGCTTGGCGGCCGATAGATCCCTTGATGACGTAACGACTGGTCGGAGGCTTTTCCGTGTTTTCTTGAGTTTAGTTACATCTTTGGGGAAAACGAACGTAATATTCAGATTCACGACTTTTTTTTTCTCTGGAACTAGCATTGACGTCATTATAGGAAGAGCAAATCAATTCTTACAGAGTCTAAACGTTTGGACCACCGCAAATTCATTAGCAATAAATGTTGCCAAAAGCTAAGGCAATTATTTTCCGCGCAAAAAATACAAGCTGCACCAGCAACCTACCGAGAGGGCTCTCTCTTGCCTCACGAGATGTGGAAATTGTAAAAAAATTCTAAGGTGCTTGGCGTAACTTTTAATGAACATATGCTGTGGGATGAGACAGTGCAGGACACAACCATAAAGATCTCAAAGGTTGTAGGCGTTTTATATAAATACCGTAATATCTTACCATCCTCGATAATGCTGCTTATGTATCACGCCCTGTTCTGCTCATATTTCGATTACTGTTTCCTGGTTTGGGGTACCACTGCGAAAACGGACGTTCAGAAATTTTTTTTATAATGCAAAAAGAGGGCAATACGAATAATATGTAATGTAGCGTATGATCACTCCACGAAATCTTTGTTTAAAAAGCTTGACACGTTAAAAATAACGAATTACTATAGTTACAAGCTTTTGATGTCATATAAAAGATCATTAAACAACCCTGTTAGCGTTTTTAATTCAGTCTCAGGTTTGGAGTCGCGGGACGCAACATACAGCACTCGTCATTCTCGAAACTGGGCCGCACCGCGCTCCAGAACCAATTATGGTGGCCAGAGACTGGCTTTTACTCTCCTAATAATTTTAAACAACCTTGAGGCAAAGGGAATTTCCGTGGCAAACACAAGCGAAAAGGAAATTCGTGGACTATTTGAGTGATCTATTGAATAGGTGTTGTCATGTTTTGAAGGCATAGAGACAGTTGCGTATATATTTTTGAAAGTCAATGTGCATTGTTGCGTGCTCATTACTAAACTCTCGGAGCAAGCGTGTGCAACTCTGAATTATGTTTACCTTGTTTAACCCTTCGCACTGTATATAATTGACACCACTGTCCTGTATAAACACTCGATTACCTGTCTTTATATATAGTTAAATTGTTCATTCACTCATATGTTGTGTTTCTTTTGCGGATGTAAAGGGGAGGCGGGGGCTTCGTCAAGTAGCGACATGCTGCTTTTTTCCCTGCCTTCCCCTCTCAGATGGAGAGGAAATAAAATTGATTCTGTGAAATACTATAAAATTGACCTCTAACTCGTTTTTTTTCAAGAACCTCTTCAAGAAACTTTGTTGAGAACCTCTTCACATATAGAAAAAATTAAAGACGCTTACAATGCCCTGTAATGCCTGATTAAAGCGCAGCTTTTGAGGAGAAGGGGAGGTACGGAGTGAAGGTTCGTTCTTTGCTTACGATTGCGTCAGGGACCCGATGACTGAGAACGTCTATGGTCTGTGGACGTTGATGGTCATAAAAAGGACTGACAGGACTCCATCAAGTAGAGAAAAATAAAAAGAAACGTCTATTTACAGTACAGATCGAATCGTTGCCCGACCGACGTTCTTCACGGCCCTCGCGCGTCTCCTTTTCCTCCTTTTTCTTCCATCCTGTCTTGCACGGGCCAAAGCCGCGTCACTCACTTTAAAGTCATCACAGAACGAAAAGAAAGACGAAACCGAAACCCTGCGTATGTCGCGCCTTTGGATTTACGGTTCTCGGTTACGTTGGCCTTCACATACCGGAGGGAGTATCTCTCCTTTTCCTCCTCGCCTTCCCTTCCTCCTCCCTCGTGACGTCCCTTGTGACCTTAGTCGAGGCCTTCATGAGTGACCTTCGTGACATTACTCGTGACATGACAGAGGTCACTGGTGAAGGCCTCGTGAAGGTCACTGTAAAGGTCGTGACCTTCACGAGCGACTTTCGTGTCGTCACTCGTGACCCTCGTGACGTCACACGTGACGTCACGTGTGACGTCATTATGGAAAACGTTCCATAATGCAACGCGAGTTACGCCGACGGCGACAGCGACGCCGCTCAAGCCGGAAACGGGCGCCTAAGAGCTACGCCCTGAAAGATAATGGTGATGTTGATGGGAGAAGTCCAATAATGTGTTCCTTACAAGTCAAACGCCAATAATGAGTTAGGGAGTGAACACGTAGGCTTCTAGCTCAGTGGCCACCTGCTAGTCCGAGCTGGCCGCATCAGGGTTGCCTTTTTCACTTTGTGCTCCTTTGGTATTTTGTTGTGAAATATATATCGAAAAGTCCCTTTCATGACAGAAGAAGAGCACGAGTTTTCTTGCTCTTTTTGGCGTATTTCAACACTAACCGCTGCCTTTATTTATTAACACGAAAGCCTTATTTGCCCCATTGAGCGAAAATTCAGAGTAAATGTCCTCAAAAATGCGATTGCGTGGCACGCGCCGCTGCAAACGTATAATCAAGGACGATACTGTCCTTGGCGTTGTCCTAGCTGTCGTCTTAGAAGCGTCCTAGACCTCTAGGACGGCCGCACTTGTCACAGTATACGTGAGAAACAAGCGTCGTCGGCGTCGTCGGCGTTGTTCCCGAGAGATGGCCATAAAAATAGGTCATCAAGTGTCATCAGCGTGATGTCATCAATCGTCATCATACGCCATCAGCGTGGTGTCACCGCCGGAGCGCCGTGTGCAAAAGGTGCGCTTCGGACTTCACCCGTGCTCGCTGCGTGCTTTGTGTGATGGACTGTGAGGCGGCCGCCTCTGCATCTACGGCAAATACGCTACAGTTTCCTTAAGTGTCCTCCTCTAGACGTCGTTCTCGACGTCGTCCTAGACGTCTTCCTCTAGGCATCGTTCTCTACGTCGTCCTAGACGTCGTTCTTAAAGTCGTCCTAAACGTCGTTCTTAACGTCGTCCTAGACGTCGTTCTTGTCGTCGTCCTAAGAGGTCGTCCTAGACGTCGTCCTACACGTCGTCCGCGACGTCGTCCTAGACGCTGTCCTTGACTGGCTTTCGCCTCCCTACACGTGAGCAGTCTTGAGTGTACTCGTGTAATTTGTTTTATTCATTTAGAAACTGCGGTTCTCCATTGGGAGCCATAGCAGAAGTCGACGTACAATGTTGAAATATACAAAAAGAAAGGACATGCAAACAAGCGAGATCTAAATAAATATACAGGGAAAGGAACACGTACTTTGTTTCAATATAATTATCTCAATATATTTATATTTTTATTCCCCTCCAATGTCCTTCTCTTTTGTTACGGCGATAAAAGAAAATCGCCTTGAATACCAAAAAAGGCTTGTTCAACACTCAGAAGCTTGGTAACTAAAATTTATAAAAAAAAACAGCGCTGTAAATTTGTTCACGTAGTTTTATTAAGTGTTAATTGTTTAGCCACTGACGGAGGTGGGGTATATTGCTATGACGCGTGCCGTTCGCAGTTTAAGATATAATAAATAGCACATGTTGAAAAAAAAAATCGTATCATATGTGTGTAAATATATTATGATATATTATTGAAGTTAACAAGAAAACATATAGGAGGAAGACGTGGAGTCAACTGACAAAAAGGTTTGTGATTTGTCATAACCTTGCAAATGTTTGTCACTCGGGGACAAACATTTGGTTGGCCGTTATATGTCCCTTTTCGATTCATTAACAAACAAACAAATATTTTGTTTTAACGGTAGAACGACACCCCGTTTTCTGTTTGCTTATATGAAGACTTATTATTTAGTCACAAAGGCCGCCCGAACAAAATATGCCTTTACTCATTTTACACTAATGTTTTCGTGTTTTTTTTTCTTTTTTATGACTATTTGACGAACGGAATAAGTTAACAAAATATGTGTTCTTCACAAATATTTAAAATAGCGTTTTATATACTTGCTTGTTTGCCCCTTTGCCTTTATGCTTAGAATTTCTCAAAAACCTGCGTTATCGTGGAATCGGTAACTTATATAGTGGGCATTCGTGCGTGCAGGGCTCAGTATTCTTCGAATATATTTGCTCAATGTAAACAATATATATTGTATCGCAGTAAATAACATTTTACAATGTTAGTCTCGCGAGGACGTACCTATGCTCATCCTACTTGGCTCAGCCTCTCATTACATCGGCATTAAATATTTCACAGGCCCTCGTTGCATATAACCGTGCGCATATGACAAACACTGCTCGTTGACGTGTCGAATGTGCCTTGTCAGTAAACTTGTCTGAGCTTGGGTGGCACCAAGTGGCCACAATATGACATTTTTGTTAATTGGAGGTATTGGAGATTTTTCAAATTCCACATAATATATATATATATATTTTTGTCCTTTTTTTCTCCAGCGGACTATAATATATAATTTTTAGGAGTGCGCGCCATCTAGTGCCTGCGGCGCAAGTTATCCGAGTTCGTCATTGCTTGGGAACGTACTCGGCGCATATATTGGACACGAGTGTGACGTCAGCGTTCGGCGAGGACTCGGGTCCAATCACACGCTTTATGGCCGCCAATAAATGGCGTCCGCCAACGTTGCTTGACGGGGCTTCGAAAATGGAACCATTGAACCACTCCTCCGAAAGACTGATGCCACGATGACATCCGCCCGGCAATGGGGCTGCAAGAATGGCTGTGGCACAGATTTTGCACAGTAGACTGACTGTTCGGCTCTCTCAAGGCGCTGGCTTCTCAGTCTGATCTCTTTAAAGTTCTATTACAGTTCTCCAATACAAGCACAAGGCGAGTACTGTCATTTGTGAAGCTGCACTTATCTCTCTCTCTCTCTCTCTCTCTCTTTATATATATATATATATATATATATATATATATATATATATTAGTCTTGTGCGAATAGTGGATTTTGAGTTCGAAGCGAATTCGAAGCGAATAGTGGTTTTGGCCGAATATTTTCGATTCGAATATCGAATAGTTTTTCCACGCCTTTCACTACCATTGCATAATGCTTAGACGAAAACCCAGCTAAACTTGTGAAGGTTGTTCCACTTGTTCATTTATAAGCTAAGTTTAATCTATCTATATTTATGAACTGTGACCTCAGAAGGTCTGGTGTCTTGGGATGGCAAGTAAACGACGGATTTGACATAAAATGAATCCTGTAGAGATGGCCAACTATACCCAATGGAGTGAATTTACAAATCTTGCTATATAAAATATTCTTTCTTTAATCTCGAGTTAAAAAAGAATGAATCGTGCATGATGAACGCAGGTTGTAAGGGCATCTCTGCCTAACATAGTATACTCTTGCATAACAGTTTAATTTTGAAACTTTTACTACAATGTAGATATACACATTCACAAAGTTTTCATTTATTTTCAAATACAGTCGGCACAGGTGCACCATCCCGCTTTGAATGTATGCTTTACTTCCAAGCACGCAATTACGATATTCATACTTTTCCAAGTGTTTATCGCGGCGGGTTACCCCGTTGAGTGCGCTTCTTACCGAGCACCGGTGCGCTGCGGAGAAGCAACACCCGCGGAGCTCGCTTCCGCGGGTATTGCTTCTCCGCAGCGCACCGGTGCTTGGTAAGAAGCGCACTCAACGGGGCTAACCCGCCGCAATCAACACTTCGAAAAACGCGAATAGTGCAGTTCTTCTCGAAGCGAATATCGAATAGTGTATTATTCGAAACTACTATTCGAAATTTCGAATATTCGCACAACCCTAATATATATATATATATATATATATATATATATATATATATATATATATATATATATATATATATATATATATATATCGCCTCCCCTCTCTCTCTATCTGGTATTTTTATTCTTATTTCCGTGAAGACTATTTTGTTTAAAACAGGGTGACTTTTTTTTCTCAGAAGTTCTTGTTGCTTGTAACTTCATCAACCTCGCAACATTTTTCTTTTTTTTTTTTCTGCGTGCTTTCTTCTTTTTTTCTTTTTAGAAAGTAACATTTGGATTGAGTATTTGAAACTTCAGAGGGGCAACACTATTTAGCGGAAAGGACGTAAGGCAGAGAAGCAGGGAGCTAGCGCCCATCCAAGCGCGCAACGAAAACGGGCGCGGCCTGGCAGTCGAAATGTGGAACGGAGGAAAGGGTATTCAGTGCACGCCGTTGTTTCTGCATACGGCTGCATACATTTCACCTCGGTGAATTCTATCAACTGAGGCCAAGAGAGGGTTTAAAGAGAGGGGGCCTCAACGCTGTGGGTCCCTATCCATACTTAATGTACAACGCTGTCAAAGCTATAGTACTGTCGCGAGCACGTGGCTTCATCTGTGGTTTCGTTTGCGCGAGAACACGTGCAAATGATCAACTAAATCAAGCCCCACGCTTGCGCCAGCAGCTTTGACAGCGTTGTAGGACCCAGAGCCAGAGGAGTTTGGCCATGCATTGGAAAGTATAGTAGGCAAATGAGGAGGCGCCTGGTCGAAAGCGAGCTGCTGGGCGTTCCAGGGCGTCTTCGCAAATTCGAATGTGGCCAGCCAGAAGCCGGGAATAATGCCCTGGCGGTGGTCGCGAGAAATAAAATTAATAGGCGCGTTAGTAACTCGGTGACTGAAAATATGGTGCCTGTAATCTCTCGATCACGGTCCTGAAGAATAAAATTAGCAGAACGTTGACGAATCCGTTCGCCAGAGTTCGAGCGGCACATTCGATTCTTACATCTTTGCATGATCTAATCTGTTTCTCGTACCCGCTAGGATTCTTTTCGGTTTGGTTGGCAAGAGAGCATGCAAGCCCTATCTGCGTCTCGTGCACGCCTGGCTTGCCCCTCCTCCCATTGACCAAACTCTCTGCATACACGGCTATGAGGGAAGGAAGCCCAAGCGCCCCCCCCCTTTTCCACCCCCCTATTTTAAAACTCTATAATATCAAGCGTGCAGATTAAAACAAAGTGATTGAAATCGGAATTTATATCATGAATTAGATGGTTATGGAAATCAGAACTGTTTTACTATAATAATATTAATCAAAACTTAAAAAAATTCAAAATATTTTATTGATTGTTTTTTTAGCATCTATGCTTTCTGTGTGCATTTGGTTTCTATTTAATGCGAAGAATTATCAGGCAAGAAAGCTTCATATCAGGCCAACACGAGCAGAAGGCAGCGGTTGAAAGGTGGAGCTTTCTCTCTACCAGACACTTCGTTCGTTAGTTACGCAACGTCCTACTGCAAGTAAATAAGAGCGTGAAAAAAAAGATGCGAACACAAAAAAGTAATATGTCTTATTGAAGAAAAAAATCAGAACGCAAAAGAGAGCAGATAAAGCTTTTCAGAAACTAAAAAAAATATTAAGCTCTCTTCTTTCTAGTGGCAGGGCTTACTCAATAGAAAGTTGTTAATTCAATTATACTTTAAATTTGCAGTAATTCTTTCTTCCGTATTGTTTCAGCGATCGGACGGATTTATCGATCAATCTGTCATGTTCCATATTACATCTATGTGATTAAGCGGCACTATATTTATAGCCACAGTGATTTAAATCAAGTTAATACTGATTTAGATCAAAACTGATTTATGTCAAGTAAATCTGATTTAAATCGAATAAATTTGATTTATTTCATTTTATTCAAAAAACTAAATCGTCATTTTTTTTTGGTTGAATTTTATAGCATCTTTAAGGGCCGTGAGCTACAGATGATGTCACACGAAAGACAAACACAGCACTTTAACCAGTCTCAAGGCCGGAATGCGTATAAAATAAAACAAATCATCATTTTCACTATTCATAGTTCAATTTACAACCCAAGTTGAAGGTCGTGACCTCCGTCCCAAAACCGGCCAAAGCACCAGGAACAGGAAGCGGAACACCAACGCAGCAATGCCACACCGACTTCCTTCCTTGCTACAGCGGCTGTCGCAGCGCCCGCGGCCAATCTGCGAGACAGCCATATATAGGTACCGCTCTGTTTGCCAATCGTAGATTTCCGAACATCTATCGAGCGAAAGCCAGCAAAAAACACGGACAAAAAGTCGAATAAGATAACCAGACGCTGCTGAATCTGGCGGCATCTTGCGGAACCCTGTTCCGGTTCAGGAGTGAGTCGGTTTTCTTTATCTGCGAGCGGCATCGTGGCCGATGGCGGCCGTGCGAACCATAAAACAAGCGCGTTCCTCCGGTACACGTCCTTGCTCTTGGAGACCGCGTCTGCAAGACCCCCGCTCCTCCGATGCCGGCCGGCGCGCGCGTTTCCGCCGCTTCCTCCAGCAGCAGCGTCCCACAGACTCGGCAAACCTGGCTCTGATCTGGGTCAGCCGGCCGGCGGCTCCTACTTATTGCCGCCTTTAGAAACTCAGGTGTGACGCAACGCTGACGTCATCGTTGACCTGACTGCCGACGGGCGCGCGCGCGCGAAAACGGCTGGGTTTATAATACATTCCCTCGCGTGCGCCTGCGAACGGGGAGCCCAGAGAGATGAACCAGTAGGTCAGTGTGATACGACAATGGGCTGCGCTGCTCTGCCCGCATGCCTGGCTGGCTGCACTCTCGGAGCCGGGCAAGGAGAAAGAAAAATAGGAGCGTATAGCGGTGGTGGAGGTGGGACGACTCATCCGTCTGTGCGCCATTTTTGGATGTTTTAATTTTTTTTTTTTTTTTAGTGGTTGGGGGGGGGGGGGTTGTTTTTGTTTGGCGTAGTCTCTCCGTCGTGGCGTGCCCGTGTGAGCAGCGACGTCTTGGATGGAGCCAGAGCTTTCAGGAATGAAAGCTATTGAGGAATGCGGGCGCGCACGGGACAGCGTGAAAAGAAGGAGCGACAGAAAAGCGAATCGGGGTCCGTCTGCCCGCCGCTGCCAGAGGAGTCCCTTTGTTGTGTCGTCGAGAATCGATGCAGACTCGGCAGAGAAATGGTCGTGACGCTTTGGCGTTGGCCTGGCACGATGCCTATAGCTGTACAAAGCGGGAGGGGCTGCTGGCTATACGTGGCTCTACTTTAGGTTCTTCGCAGCGGCGCGCTGCCTGACCAACTTTTGATTCTTCGGGAATCCTAAAGGGGAAAAAAAATATTAAAACCAGCGCTAACTGAGATGTTAGCCTTTGTGCGCTTGTTCTTTTAGCCTACCTGATCCACAGAATTGGATAAGGTGAGAAGCTTCTATATTGTGCCTCGTTAATGCTGTTCTTGCCTTACAGCATCAGCAGTTGCGAGTTAAGGTTCCGCAGCATGTGTTGAACCAGAACCCCCAGCCCGAGCTCCGCCCGCCTTGAAAAAGTTGTAGATCTGCTGTTACAGAAGATGCAAACATTCCTGGCATCACGTACTGGGGCAGAGTCCACTCCTCGTAGCTCGCGGGTCGCATGGTTTGAATTAGTATTTTCACATCTCGGGAGGTCTGTTCAGGTTGAAACGGAACACCTAGAACGCCGGCATGCTAGCAGAAACGCCGAACGGATAGTTCAACGAAGAACAGTGACGCCACACACGCAATGCGGCTCGTCTATGTCGTATAATGACGCCTGTATGAACTGTCTGTAAAGGTGCAAAGCCAATGCACTCTTCAATCCACCACCGGAATAGGCGCTACAGCAAGGTACTTGACGATGCGGCACAACATGTCTTATTTAGCTTTAAAAAAAACGATAATAATAATTGTGCTGTATGTATGTTTATATAGCCAGAAGTTACTCAGCCACCTTAATAGGCGTCTATAGTGTCTCAGCTCTAGACAAGAAATTTAGCCAGTGCAGTACAACCGCTAGCCTGCTGTCTTTAACGTGCACCATGCAGCAGTGATACACGACCGCATGCCGGTAAGATGCTCATCCAGATCGAAACGGGCAGAAGTGGGGATTGAACCCAGGATCCCTGGATTCTGCAGCGCGAGCTTTCGCTACACGTGCTCCGAGCTGATGATCGCTAACTCACTCGGCCACCGATCCTCCGTAAAAACTGTGTTTGAGACAGTTTGTTAAGCTAAAGGCATGGCTCGATGGAGTACTGGGAAAATAGAACCGCGAAACAGTGTGCGAAGGGGCAAGCAGCATGTGGGCCGCACTACGACATTCTTCATGGGTCATCCAAATTCATATGAACGCTCGCTTCACATAAGTGTTCATCTTTGACGACATCCCCAGTAGTTTTACCTTCAGCGACGGTGGTATCGCCAGTCGCGTTGCTTTCTTCGTTGATACCTAACTCCAGGAAGTACTTTTCCTATCTGTGAGTTACGTAAGATGATCGGACAGTGTATAAAGAAAACTGCTTACGCACGAGAAATACTGTACAATCGGACACGGTTGCTAAACTATTACCATCCAGATGCTTCACGTTTCCTTCTGATTCACCAAAATAAAAGGGCAACATTTATGTTCCCGATGTTAAGCTTTACTGCAAACAAAATCGGCTGAAACAAATTCGTTCTGTCTTATTTCCATCAAACAGCGTTGAAGCTCCAAAATACAGCGAGCCGCCTATTCTTTTCTAGCATCTGCATGAGTTTCCAACCAGTTAGAAAACAAACAAATGCTCGTTAATCTGTAAGCATTACCAGTCACATGGCAAGGAAGGTAGAGATATTTTATTTCTTGGGAGAAAACTTGCGCCCCACGTCGGGCCACATACATTACATCGTTTTCGCAAATACGATGATGTCCATAACTGTGCGGAATCGTGCACGCGTTTCCGCGAAATATCGAGAAGTTGAATTATCCGGATGAAACGAAACGCGGAGGAGTGACACCGAAAATCGAGGTATTGCTCGTCGCAAGCAAAGGTGGGGCTTCCCATCGCAACAGCGCAATGTTGCAGTGAAGCAACCGCCCGTCGGAGGTGCTGGGTGCGCTGTGTTTCCACACTTACGATATAATAACATGTACTTCACGTACCCCGCATATCAAGTAGGGTACTATGAGTTCTCGCTTTCTCTTTTTAATGCGAATATTAATGCGAATATTAATGCGAATAGCATTCTTTGGATACTTCACGCACTTTTCGTCTATGTATCTATCTATCTATCTATATATCTATCTATCTATCTGGCTATCTAACCTCTTACGCCGCGGGTCGATAAATAAATAAAAAAGACCGGCGCCGGCGGGATTCGAACCGTTGACCCTTTGATCAGCAGGCAGACGCGCTAACCACAGAGCTATGAAGGCAGTCATTCAATGCACTCTAAACACCTGTTTATATCTTTACCATCGCGCGCGTTCCATGCACGAGGGCTCATTCCGCTCTCGTGAGGCTTAGCACGGCCCCTAGCTCACCCTCTCCCGCGCTCGGGAGAGGGTGATGTAGCGGCCGTGCTCACCCTCACGAGAGCGGAATGAACCCTCGTGCATGTGAACGCGCCGCACCGGTAGCTGTGACAGCGCTGTAAAGCGCGTCCTATGGTAAAGATATAAACAACCGTTTAGAGTACCGTTGGTTGAGACTAAGCTGAGACGCCAGAAAGTCTGGTCGGTACCATTTTGAGTGTTTGTGCGTATGGCGCGTGCTTTGCTCGCCTTCCTAAGTGACACAAACGCACGTGCTGGGCTGCGGAGATCGTGCGCAGGGCTGTGAAAGTGTCAACAAATTTAGAATCGCCTCAAGAGTGGGCTGGCGTATCTAGAGTGTGCCGGCCACCTGACGAACGCGCATAACTCCGCACCGTTTGATGCTATTCGCATTAACGTAGATAATCATTCCCAAAGGATGGGTTCTGCTGATTTTCTTTTTTGTTCTCGCTTTGCTTCGTTTTCAATTGGTTAACTTTACAAATAAACGTAAACCGAATTTCGCAATCTTTTTTCATCCCGAACCTATAACACAATATTGCGCAACAGTAAAAAAAAAAACAAAAAAAAACGAGGAGGGAGAAAGGCAGTCACCGCATATGGTGTATTGTTATGGTATCCTTTGAGGGTCTATAGTACTGGTCGCTGTGTTATACTAAATTTTCCAGTTTACAACCAATCCTGTTTTGCAATAATAACGCAAAACCTGACGAGTATATTTCTGTCTGCGTCGAATATGAACGAACTCATAACCAAGGAAAACTTAGTATTAGAAAAGTTTCTTTCGTGGTCAACAAAGAATGGTCTTAAAATAAACTGTAAAATCTAAAGCAATTGTTTTAGACCCGTAAATAAGCACGTTGCTAGTACTTATGATCTAAAGATTGATACCAACCGGACTGAAATATCCAAACAACACAAATCACTAGGTGTCATTTTTTTTTTCAGAATATATAATCACATAAAATAGATAGTTTAGAAACTGTCAAAGTTGTCGGAGTAATATGTCACTGTCGCTCTTTGTTGCCTGTAAATATTGAAATGCAAATTTTTCACGCTCTGTTTAGCTCACAAATTAACTGTTGTCATTTGGCTTGGGGTTCAACGACTAAATGTAATGTTAACAAACATACGGTCCTCCAAAAGACAATGCCGCGTTTTATTACAAACGTGCCTTACGACCATCATACTGAACCATTATTTTCGAAATTCAACGTCATAAGAATGGCTAGTGTATACGGTTACCGTTTGCTAGGTTCTTATTTATTTTCAACTGATGAGTCTATTTCTTTTTGTCTAATTTATCCCGCCTGACTAAAAAGTGAATCTTTCATCCATGTCCGACGCAGAGAGTTCTGGAATGTGCCTTAACTTGGTACCAATTACGCACTGCAGTCAATTGCTCATAACCTGCCTAGATTACTTAACAAGTTTATTATAGACCGCATTGACAGTCATGGCTCCAAAAAGAAAGATGTACGTTCGTTTTTGTTCAGACAAATTATATATATATAGTGTTTTTTATTATTATTACCATGCCCTGTAAATACCGGGGCACGGGACTCAGTCAAGCTACCTTGTGGAAGCTTTGCGGCTGGTGCGCTCAGCACAATAGTGCTGAAATAAAGAACTTCAACTTCAAGTTCAAGGTAAGCTAAAACGACCGACGGACTCCAACGCGAAAAATGCGGCGCACAGCTATCTGAAAGCCAAATCACACAAACAAATCTTTATCCGGAACTGATATCACGCTCTCAAGTATTATCAAGCTGGAGGCGAGCGCGGGCAGGTGGTACTGATATAATACCAAAGAACACTAAGGCGAGCTGCATCGGAAACGCATGTAATCGCTGCCAGGCAGTCCTTTTGGGAAGCCGCAAACTCGAGCCTGTCACTCCCAAAATGCTGCGCAGGACTTTTCTGAGATCAAGTTTTCGCAACACCAGAGGAGGCGATTCCGCCTGGCGTTGAACACGGGCACCATTCGAACTATTAGCTCGTGCCTGTCGATGTGCGCAGCGAAAACGACCGAAGTTGAGAAACAGAGGGACGGGGATTAAATGGGCACCGTCGGAGTTGAGGAATAGAATATATCCCGCGGTATATTGTTCTTTAACATTTTAAGCAATATGCTCACGAATATGGGTTCATTTCCAACTATAAAGCCGGTGACAGGTCAAGAAGGAAGTGGAAGCTCCTCCACCTCTTTCCATTTTAGTAGTGCAAACGTTGGAGAGGAGGCGACCTCCTTTCCACCGTTCGCAGCGCTGAAGTGAAAGGGGTGGGAGGAGCTTCCACTTTGTTCTGGACCGGTCACCGACTATAGTTCATTGTTCGAGCTGGGGTATTACAGCAAATACCGCCCATGTAAAAATCCTTGCAAACACTTTTTTATGTAACGCCATCAATTGGATGAGCTCCTATGATAACCTCATAACACTGTCATATTTTTGTAAGAAGGATTATTTTTTGTTAGTGGGCGTTCGGTAACGCTTTGGATTTATTGAGTGCTTATGAATATGCATGCACAAACTAAATACCGGTGGGGCCGTTGTTGGACATAAAGCAAGTATTATTGTTTATTACCAAAAATTATATCGTTTTTATTGCACACAGAAAAACATATACGTAATTGAAGTTAAAACAAGTAGGCAGGCGAGCTAGTTAATAAGGATGACACATAATAACCCTAAAGCAAGGGAAAAAAAAAAAAGGACGGGCAGGCACGAAACTTTTGAAAAAGTATTCTTCTTTTGTTTACAATTTCGCATGTTCACGTGATATTCAGGCTTGCACAAGAGCATTCACAGCCGTTGCATTTGGACTTGCGCTTTCAGACAATGGAGAATGTACGCCTTTCCTAAATAGCGCCAGGCACGCCAGGTGAAGTCGGACGAATATAGCAAACATATAATGCGTGAGTTGCTGGGGGCCATTCACTTTGAAGAAGCAAAACAATAATAAAACTAAGAAATTACGATATAAATCTTAATTGACTCCTGTTTGCAGGTACGGTTGTCTCGTGTTTGCTTTCCTGCTGAAGGTTAACCTGCTAGCTGATTCGTAGGGGGACCATACTCAACAGAACTGAAAACGGGACATCAAGGAGACGGGGAAGGAAGGAAGACCCCCTCTTCCTTTCCCTCCCCTTCCCTTTGATGTCCCGTTTTCAGTTTCAGAAAAAAATAAAACGAAAAAAAAATCTCTGCTACTGATTAGTTTATTGTGAAACGCCAACTTTTCTGGGGCTTTTCATTGAGTAGTTCAGTTCACACTCGCCTTTCTTAAATATTCTGCAAAACTTAAGCATGCAAGTAGAGCCACAGAGAAAGCTAAACATCATACTCTGTTGGAGATAACATTTTTATACTATGTTTATTCTAATACACTGTCACGAATAAAATTAAAAAATTCTTCCACTCGCAAATACTGAGTTCGCAAGAAAGTTCCCACGAAAACGGGACATTTGACTGTCATTCGGACAAAATGACGGGACGATAGAAATGGACCTCTAAAACGGGACAGTCTTGGCCAAAAACTAAACGTCTAGTCACCCTACTCATTCTTACATTTCAGGGGCGGGACCGGGACATCAATAAATCTAAAATGATTGACCATGAGCATTTTCCTAATATTGGAAGAGCACAAGTTCCCAATTCCTTTTATCTATGTGAAAAAAAAACGAACATTTTGCTGCACAATTAGGAGGGACCACAGTGGGTGCAAGGCGAACCGTGAAAAGTCTTGCACCTTGTTCAGTGTCAGTAAGCCTTCATGTGCGCTTTGAAGGTCAGTTCACACACGCTTAGCGACTTCTTAGGGCCGTGAGGCTAAAAACCGGTTTTTAAGCCTTTCGTGACAGCTTACGGCCGGCTCCGCAGCCACAAAGGCGGTAGATAAGCCGTCCCAAGAGGCCCTAAAAATATATCTTGCCTCAGTTGACGGGAAACGTTCTTACGTTACTTAATTCGAGTAACGTGTAACCTTGTTACAGTTACTCGTCACATATTCTTCCGAGACTTAAAAAAAAAAATATTATACTTCGATTTGTTTCGCGTTGTCACACAATTTTTTTAAACGTTTTTCTTTGGATTTTTATATCGTGAGTATTTAGGTGGAACCGTAAATAAGCTAAGGTAATATGTTCACTTTCTGGATGGACACAATGTACGTTACTCGAAATATGGCGCTTATGCATATACCTGTAACGTCAGAAGAGTAAAACGTCGCTGATTCACCATTTAAAAAGGGGACGAAAAAGTAAAGTGCGTTACTTTTTACCGGTAACAGTAACGCGTTCCTTTTATTTTAAGGTAACGTGGATCGGTAACGCGTTACTTTTATTTGCCAGTAACGAGTAACGTATTTCGTTACTTTTTTTTCGGTAACGCCTACAACACTGGCCAACAGCTTAATCTGTTCGTTTTGTTTCTCCCTAACAATCTAGGATGGGAGATTAGGGAATAATAAAACCTAAGGTATGGGTAGAGAGGTGTCTCGGGAAAGGAGGGTGGGTGCTTTATCGTCATTCGCTCATGTGATATGTACCCGTGAGCATCGTTCTGGTGTGCGGTCGCATATCACTACTGCGTGATGCACGTTAAAAACCCCAAACTAGGCGTTCTACTGCATTGGCTAACTTTCTCATCTACAGCTGAGAGACAGTCGCCCGCGGTGAGACAGACTAAGTTCAGGCTGTAAAAACATACCCACACCCCCTTTTTCTTTTTTCTTTTTAACATTAAGGGGCTTTAGTTTTAGCGCCGCTCACGATTGTTCTAATCGGATCGATTGTCTGTCGCCTTTGTTCTGTCGTACGATCGCTGACCGACCGCCGACAGTGCCAACAGCCGTGCTTGCGTCTTTTGCCGGAGGCGCGTGAAGTGGCGCCGCCTACGGGGAAGCCGCGGCAACGACACGCGACGCCTTGCCGCCATCGGCGGGGCCGGTCGCACTTCCCCCTCCCGTATCGGGTGGCGGCGGCGACGATTTGGCGGAATTTCTCAACGGCACGCACATACTTCAGAAGTTCCGTAATCAACATCGTACGAGGTTTTTCTTTTGTTTGTTTTTGTTTTTATCACTGTTTCTTTGTTTTATTTTTTGTTGGAGGTACGAGAAACACTGGATCTTCCGTGTTTACGATGGAGTGCGTGCCGCCCTGTAAGTGTCGCATTCCTAAAATGCGAGGAAGCGTTTTGTTTTCCTTTGTTTTGTTTTTGAAATGAACGTTTAAACAAACCCGGATTTACACCCAAAATCGCATACGTGCATTTTCCCATCTTTAACAACAGCGATATCCGGCAATAGCACGCACTCACGTTTTTATGTTGTTTTTTTCTATTTCTTTAATTTTTTACATATTTCAGGTCTCCTACTTGGCTTGTGATTGTACCCGCAATAGTTTGGTAATTACACCTAAAAACAGACAAAAATTAATAAGAAACATAATTTATTACGCCGCACTGCGCTAGAAATACAGCTTGACTGTGCATCATACTCTAGTGTAGATGGTTTGGTTACAAACCCACGTTTTCCATAATAGCCCAATTCTGAATATGAAGGTTTTGAACTCTCTACTTTACCTACAACGGCTTTAGTGACTAGACTGCAGTGGCACGGCAGATTGCCGAACCGACTCTCTGGAAGACATATCAGCTGATGGTACCGGTAATCTACGAAATCACGCGCACGACAGTGGTTTCCATTGGCAGCGGTAACAAATGAACGAGCGAACATCTACACAAGGGTGGAAAGTTGGGCTAGTTGGCAGTTATTCATCTTGGTTTTGAAAGCGCACAAAACCAAGATGCGCTTTCAAAACCAAGATGAACATCTACACGTCGTGAGGGCTTATCGAGTCTAGATTTCACGTCGTGTTTTCTTCTGTAAATGGAAAATATATGAAAAGTAAGGTGTGACTGGTAGTCTGATGCCTTAGTGAGGATTTTAAGAAAAGAGTCGTCCCAAAGAAAAGGCGGGGAGAGCAACGTTTCGATCTAAGGGTCTTCAGGTCGAAACGTCGCTCTCCCCTCCTTTCTTAACCACGATTGGTTAAGAGAACATTGTTACAATGTAAGCAGTAGGCAGGGTAGTATCAGGACACTTAGACATTCATTGTCGTGACTGCGGGTGTGACGCGAAATTAAAAAAAAAATGCACTGTCATTGTAAGAAGTGTTACTGCCCTGACCAGAAAGATTATGGAGGCAGAGACGATAGCGCGCTTGGTGGAAGAGTGTGTCAACGCCCCGTCGGTTCTTCTGTCGGCTAAAGAATTAGCATCATGTAAACCCTGAGATAATAAACAATAAAAAAAGTATTGTTCCCCATCTCAGGGTTTACAAGATGTCGATTCGTTACCATCTCGCCTGCACTCTATCACTGCTTACAAAAAATCAGATTTCCTTTCACGACGACAGCATGCGCGATGATAGTGCGGGTCTCAGTGGGGAGTCATTGGCTGTGTTTTGCTTCCTTTGTTTGGTCGTGCATATAGGCTGCACCTTGACGATTAAAACTTCAGTTGTAAGTTCAGCGATTGTTTGTCTCTTTGCTTCCGTCCCGTCTGTTTCGCTGTACGTTTTCAAATAGTCACAACATCATCCACCCGAACCGACTGGCATAAAACCACTGCTAATTATACAATTCGACGCTTCAAACAAGTTTTATTTTATGGCACTACAGCGCTGTGTGATAAAACTGTATTTTAAAAAAAGTAAAAAGTTTTCTGCAAAACATTTATATTTTTGTCCTCATTTTTCTTAAAGCGTAATCCACAGTATGAGTCATCGCCAACTATCAACTCGCAGTCTTAATGCCGTCAGAAACACAGAAATAAAGAATCAATAGATTATGCCTTATCATGTAGGCTGTGCACAGCCCTTCGAAGGAAGACTGCCAAGTCTCACACACTTGCATTTCTATACCCGACGCGCATCGGTCTACTCGTGGCATATCAGAAGGCCTTTAATCTCTCTCCGAACTCGCGTATACCATGCCCGCTTGGGCGCCTCAAGTTCGATTCCCGGTTCCGATAACGCACTCTACCATAACGAAAAACAAAATAGAGGCTCGCGACTACAGTGGCTAGATATATAAAGGGAGACTGTTGAGGTACTACTTCATGGACCTCCAGCAGAAAGCAGGCGGCGCTGCCCTTCTTTGCACGCCAGACCTAAAACCAAAACCACGTTCCACGCCATTTTTTTTTTTTTTTGCAAATTTGGTGCGGTATTAAACGTGCCGCCCCAGGGTATCAACCTCAACCCTACTATGACACTATCACTGAATCTGCTGTCGTTCGCCCCATTCACGAGCCGTTTTTATTGTTCAGACTTGTGGTGGTTGTTATATTGTCCCAACGCGGCTTAAATTCAAACTTTGTACTCCCGCAGGCCCCCAGTAAGCGATGCTGCTTCCTCAGTGGGCTGCACATATCTAGCAACTATAGCTGGCTTTGTCGCATGACCGAACTGACATTGTGACTGAAGTGCACGATCATTTTTCCTCTGCGTGGACACTGCCACAAGACTGCTTAAAGTATGCAACGTTCAACACAGTTCCTGGATCTCCTTCCTTTACCACACCTACCATCACGGAAGACGACACCATGAGGGCATTACTTCGGATCAAGCCCACACAGTGCGCTGGGCCTGATGGACTTCACCCGGCGCTCCTTAGTGCCTGCTCCACCTCGATTTGTCCTGTCCTTACTAGAATGTTCGGAAGCCTTCTTTCTAGCGGCTCCGTCCCACGACAATGGAAGACGGCACACGTCACTCCAATTCACAAGGGCAGCAGTGTACCACTCTCTACTGTGTCCTCTTATCGACCAATATCTTCCACATCCATAATCTGCCGCACAATGGAGCGTATTCTCAATGCCAAAATCCTTGACTATCTGGAGTCCGAAGAACTACTATCACCACACCAATTCGGTTTTCGTAAGAACCGCAGTTGTGAACTCGCTCTCGCCACCGCTGTCAACACACTCAGCAATAGCTTGGATGGCAGAATCCCCTGCGAAGTTGTCCAGCTAGATTTCAAACAGGCTTTCGACAAGGTAGACCATAGCCTACTCCTTCAGAAAATCCGACGCCTAGGATTTACAGGAAGCTGTTTTGACTGGATGTCCAACTTTCTGAGTGGTCGTCGCCAACGGGTTGTCTATCACGGAGCTTCCTCCACCTGGTCTGATGTACTCTCGGGCATACCACAGGGCAGTGTTTTGGGACCAACCTTTTTCAACATCTTTATAAATGACATCACCGTCAACCTGGTCTCCAAACCCCTGCTCTACGCCGACGATTTGACCCTGATTATGCCGGTAGCTCGTCCCAGCGTTGACTACCCACGCCTGCAAGAAGACCTCAACGCTGTCGTCCGGTGGTCTCGCATGAACCGCTTGCCTCTGAACGAGGCAAAGTGTACCTCAATGCTTGTTCACCACCATCAGCAGCAGCCTTCCCACCAAGCTCCCACCCTTGCCGGGACCCCTTGCGTCGGGTTGCTGCCATAAGGCTGCTTGGTGTAACCCTTGACAGCAAGTTGCGCTTCACTAACCATATCAGCAGTGTTCTATCCAAAGCCCGAAGGATGCTCGGCTTTGCTCTGCGGGTATCCAGGGGAATGGGCCCACAAACTCTGAAACACCTCTTCACTGCACTGGTGCTCCCCCACCTAGAGTATTGCAGTTCTATTTGGGATCCTGCGCAAGTACACTTAGTAGCTGCTCTGGAGAGTGTTCAGCGACGAGCAGCATACGCCAGCCTTCGCCAGCAGTCCCCGCTGGTACCCCCTTATCGGGATATCGGAACAGCCCAACTGCTGCGCGCGGTTCACTGGACCCCATTGTCCACTCGTCGCAAAGTCTCCTCGATGCGACTCCTGGCTCTCGTTCTCCAATTTGACGAAAAATCGCTGCCTCTTTTGCAAGTGCGGAAAACCCGTACAGGGACCCTACAGCCCCTTCTATCTCGCACAGAGCGTCATAGAGGCTCTTTCCTGGTGCGGTCAGTAGACCTATGGCGCTCACTGCCCTGTGAACTGACGGACAATCTCCCCACAAATAAGGATGAATGTAGGACGTTCTGCAGTGCCATCGCCAGACACCTGCGTGCTGAATGAACCGAAAGTGTAATGTAGCATCCCGGTTTGCCCTGGGGTGGGTTGTGGCGGAGGCTGCGGACCATCGAGCTGGTTGGTGTTGCAGAGCGCCCTACGTGACCACTGACTGTAGGGTGCAGTGGGGCGCCTGCGCCGCTGGCTGGGTTTGGGGCTTCCGCGGTGTCGGCCACGACTCACTATAGGGATTTCCCAGTCCTCCTTCTTTTCCTTTATTTTTTTTTTCTCTCCTTTTGGTGCTGCAGGCCTCTGGCATGGACCCTCGGTCTTTCTGCTCTCACCGGCATCTCTTTCTGAGTGCAAATAAATATTATCATTATCATTATCATTCTGTCACATGTGCACGGAGAACAAAGAAGGAGAATTGAACGAGGACGAACGTAGAAGACAGACAGGACCAAGCGCCGATCTACGAAAGAATACCCGGTAGCCAAGCTTCCATTGCCTCGAGAGAGAAAAACTGGCGCACTGGAAAGACGAAGAGATTAACCGAGCTGAATGATGGCCATTGTCTTGAATAAAGGAACACGCCGCATGTCTATGAGAGAAGTCAGCTCAATAAGAATACTCCCGAAAGTCCCTCGAGTAAGCGCCGACAACACCCTGTGGCCATGTACCAGGGTCTTTGTCTTCTTGTTGGCCATACTGAATGTTTTAATGCTTACAACATACACTTGGATGTACAATAACACAGTCATATACACTGTGCATGGATGGTTGAGCGTGTTGGTTTCTAATTTACGATAACGAAAGTTGGACATGGAAGACAAACAGACAGCACAGTCGAAAGCCTGTGCTGTCTGTTTGTGTTCCATGTCCCTCTTTCGTGATCGTAAATCGTAGACACTTATATGCTTTTATCAACTATTCAAACTTTTACTGATCAATGTAGGTAAGAAAATGTTCAGCCTTTTTTGTAATTGAAATAAACTGACTGCTGTCGTACGCATACCTTCGTGACTTCACTAATTAATGCAAGCAAATCAGTGCCGCGCTAAACCTTGTGACAATGAGAGAAAAAACAAAACAAAAAACACGTCTATCAAAAACGTGATAAACTAATGCCACGAGACAGAAAGTCGTATTTTCAAGGAAACACCACCCCTTATATGCGGAGTCTTGCAGGATACGAAGAGGCGCCGTCTCTGGGGGACATTGCTCGTGGATGATAAGTTTCTTGTCACTCGAGAACGGTTTCAAGTGGGCCGCGATAGTTCCCCCGCCGCTAAGCAGATTGCGCGTTGCACACACGAGGTCAGCCGACTGGAACTGCGGAGAGAAATTTCATAATTCCACGAATGCGCCATGCTAACTTCGCGTTTTTATTTTCGCCCACATGCGTATGAAGACTCGGGTCTTCATGATACATTCTGGGCCTCCAATTCGTTTCAATGTTGTAAGCTTCAAAGAGTACTTTCTTTCTCAGGTTCAGGTGTTTCGAACCTGCAGCTGCTAAGCACTACACGCATAAAAAAAGCACGTGCACCAGACAAATATTTTTGAATGTTTAATATTAATTATAGCGCGATACCTTTTGCTTGTCCAATCTTCCCTTTAGTCTGTTCATTTCACTTGTCTCCGTTCATTTTTAAGCGTAGGAATAAAAACAAATGAAATAAGCTTTCTCTTCCCTCTCTTTATTAGCTATATAAAAGGTACTCAAAATTTGTTTCCCTTTGTAGGAGAACAAAAGGCCCATACCACGAACCAATCACCCGATGAAAGTCTGCTAAAGAACCTTGTATGGCACAGCGGGTTAGTCTTGTACACGCTACAAAAAAAATTAAAGTGCTTAATTGATTGAAGCGGCGATTATTCAAACATTATTTGGTAAACTTAAGCGATTACTTGACATCGAAAGAAGTGAAAATCTTTCATGAGTAACGGTCATCTTTCTCAATCGACGTCGTCTAATTCTTCGTGCGTGTGTTTTGGTGACAAACCTAACACCCGTGGCTTGCATCCGGTGATTTTGTTTTCTTTCTTGTCGTATGCGAGATTCTTTTATTTCTTTTTTCTTGTTTGCAATAAGATTCATTGGTTAAAAAGTGCGAAACTCTTTTGAACGCAATGGTAACAGAAAGAGGGAGATCTCGGCTTCCGTCGAAAGCAGTTCGATAACAAACAATTTGAGTAGATTAAAACGTAATCAGATTACCCTTTGGATGTTACTCGAAGCAATATCCAAGTGTACCCAAAGGAAAATTACTCGTGAGCCTAATACCAATGTTATTATAGCACCGGATAATAACATTGGTAGTGAGTCATAAGCAAAAAGGACATCAGTCTTTTTCGCTTATGATTGGTTCAGCGATGATAGAACAAGTACATAAACATGACGAACACCATGACGGTGCCCTTTTATAATGCTGTCTGCTCGGTCCCATCAGCTCGTAGCGTCGATGCGTCTGGACTTAAGGCAACATGAAGTATAGACTAAGCAAAGACTGTTCACTTCCCCCATTTATTAAATAACGTTATCGCACTGCATAAGCGCAAAATCCACGATTGAACGCGAGTTTGACGCCGAACCTCGTTGGACTTCCTTGACTGGGCACGACTCACGAAGTCTCTCAACATCCGTGTCCAAACTGTGGCAGCACTCGGTGATATTCGCGATCACGAGGTATGCGACACAACCAGCAGCGTAAAAGACCTAAAGGAGAGGTTACCACCTATCCAAGTTTGAATCAAAAACTGTCACTGCCTGGCAGCCGAGGTGTGAAGCTAAGAAAAAAGAG
>JAZHYW010061403.1:0-13823 GCA_037355805.1 Ixodes ricinus
AGTGGAACCGCAATGGGGGCCTCAATCTGTGTCGCCACGGCGAACCTGTGCATGGAAGCCATAGAACAACAGGCCCTCCAGTCCTTTGCTGCAAGCCCCAAGGTGTTTCTAAGATATGTGGACGACTGCTTCTGCGTCATGAAGAAGTCTCAGGTAGACAACTTTTTGACACACCTCAATTCGATCGAGCCTAACATCCAATTCACCGTGGAACGGGAAAAAAAACAACACCTTACCGTTTCTCGATGTGCTTGTACAAAGGCAGGGAGACCATCTTCAGTTCTCAGTTTACCGGAAACCAACGCACACCGGAAGATACTTACAATTTGACTCCAACCACCCAACGAGTCATAAAGTATCAGTGGTTACCACACTACTATCAAGGGCAAAGAACCTTTGCTCCACTGATTCTGACCGACGAAAAGAAGAAGAAACCATCATTTGCGACCTCAAGAAGAACGGATATACGGACAGCTTCATACACCGCATTGCCCGTCGTCAAAACCGAAGTCGACAACACCACCAGTCACAGGCTGATACGAAACGCCGGCCAACCACGCGCATCAGCGTCCCATACATCAAGGGAACAAGTGAAGCGCTGGCACGGGTGCTAGCAAAGGAGGGCATTCAGATGGCCCACAAGCCAATTTCAACCCTTGGACGCTTTATGCCACGACCAAAAGATCGGCCCCCTAAAGAGAAAGCGCAAGGTGTGGTGTACGAGATTCCCTGCGCGGAGTGCCCGTCCTCATACATCGGGGAAACAAAGAACTATCATGAACGAATTCGTCAACACAAGGCTGATGTGCGCAACTTCGATCAAGAGCGCAGCGCCGTTGCTGAACACTGTGAAAAAAATGACCACCGCATTGACTTTCTAAACACGCGCATCCTGGACATCGAAACTAATCCTCGCCGGAGGCTCTTCCTTGAATCTTGGCACATTCAGACCACGCCAACAAACATTAATAGGTCTCTTGGCGCACTGCCATCTGTGTATGTGAACGGGCTCCACCATGCGTCTTCAAAAAACGATCAAAGAGGAAGAAGATGGGATCGTGCACATTCGCCTCCGCCATAGAGGAAAAAGAAGATTGCGGCTCCTTTCCTCAATAGTCGCCCCTGAAGAAGAAGCCGAACCGGTTTCGAAACGTTGGGCTCCTGATTTAGGGATTGGTTGGTCGTTACATTTTAATAAAAATGAAAGCCGCAATTACAACTTCCTGTAACGCCGAATTAGAGCGCGGCTCTTGAAAAGGGGGAGGGAAGGCTACTGAGGGAAGGTATACCCCTCCTTCCTCCTCCTCACGTCCTCATGCTGTCTGCTACTCCTACCTCCGAGCGGCGTCGCCGTCGCCTCACGGAGAGTCACGTGACCTCACGGGAGTCATGTGGCGTCACCGGGGTCGCGTGACGCCTCACGGGGGTCACGTGACCCCTATGAGGTCACGTGACGATGACGTTGACGTAATCAGCGACGTTACCAGTGACGTCACCGATGACGTCATCATCACTAGTGACGTCGTCATCAGTAACGACATCACTGACGATGACGATGCGAATACCGATGACGTCATCAGTGACGATGACAATGCCGATGACGTCATCAGTGACGGTGACGATGCGGATGCCGATGATGTCATCAGTGACGATGACGATGCGGATGCCGATGACGTCATCAGTGACTTCCACTGTTGACGTCATCAGTGAGGATACCGATGCCGATGACGTCATCAGTGACGTCACTGATGACGTCATCAGTGACGTCACTGATGACATCAATGGCGTCACGCGTCCCATAACGCACCGGGCAATTACGCCGACGCCGACGGCGACGCCGACGGCAACGGCGACGGCGACGGCGCTCAAGCCGGAAACGGGCGCCGAAGAGCAGCGCTCTAAAATATAATTAACTTATTTTTTGTCTTTAGAGTAAAAAACGATGATGATAACGTTTCACATTAATATAGGCAAGAGAAACACAATGGAAGTCTTATTGCACCGACATAACAATGACCACGCTCGCCGAGCCCGACGTGACGTTCCGCGACGTGCCGTGATCGTTTTAGCGACAGCTCTGGCCCCGAATCATACCTCGACCGACGAAATTTGCGGCTACGATACTTTGTAGATACCTCCCCCACTATTCCGCTATGCTTCGCTGGCCATCGGCGGCAAAACGGCGGACGCAGCTACCTTTAGCTGTATTGGGGTGAAACCTTACCACTTAACTGATGTAGGCCAGCTCAGTTGAACTCAACGTCGTTAGCGCCTCAACGACAGTTGGTGCCGCCGTAAAGCTCTGGCCGATTGCGATTGATTTAACTGTCCTTGGCTCAATGAGAATTGAGAGCAGAGTGTCGAACTGGAATCGAACCGAACCGAAAACCGGAACCGAACCGATATTTTTAACCGGAACTGAACCGAACCGAAATCGTCGCCGCCATCTTGGCACTGAACCGGAACTCAACCGGAAAAAAATATAACGGTAGCCGGTTCAAAACGGTTCACGGTGTCTTTCTTTTTTATTACAAAACGATTTTTCGAGAAATAAAAAGCAGCAGCTGTATTTCTATCTAGTGATCAAATTGTCACATACCAAATTGCAATGTGTGGGAAATCGTAGTTTGTTGTGGCGCTTTTGTATTGGCACTTTGATTAATCATCTGTCACGGGCTCACGTGACGTCATGATGTCAAAGCATGCTGTCAAGTAGTGTCACGCCACGTGGCCCCGTGACGTAGTCGCGTGACTCACAGTTGGGCAACGGTGCAGGACTAACACACGTCTGATCACAACTACCTCCGTTCGCAGAATTTCAGGGCCATCAAAACCAAGTGCTGCGCCAGTTTCGAGTCATCTCCTGCTGACTCCGTATTTCACCGCCACGTGTTGCCATCAAGATTGGAGACCGCAGCGCCACGAACGACACCGACAAGCCTTAAAACATACAGAGCCGGCCGATTTCCCATCGGTTCGGTAGCGGTGCAGGACTAACACACGTCTAATCACAACTACCTCAGTTTGCAGGTTAGAATTTGATGGAAGTCTGTTACAAAGTTTTCTACAAAACCTTTTTTCTGAATGCACTGCTGCCGAACACAGCAAATTTTGTGAAGTGTGTTGACTGTTTCAAGCGTTCGGTTTGTGTTTCCGCATCTCAAGATGACTAAAGATGCAAAAGATTTCACCAAAACTCTTGAAGACTTACGACGGGAAATAAGAACCGAACTAAGAGGACTAAAGGAAAGCGTAAACTACTGCAGCAATTCATGCGATGACCTGAAAAAAGTCGCTGACGACATTAAGGAACTACGGAGGAAAGTACAAACACTGACAAAAAACAACCAAAAATTTAGAAACTGAGAACCGCAAACTAACTAGCAGGTTGGAAGAAATAGAACTATACCAAAGGGCAAATAACCTTGAAATCAAAGGAGCGCCAGAAGTAGGCGATCCCATCACCATTGTAAAGCAGATTGCAGATATTCTAGGCGAGCCTATAACCGACGCGGACATTGACATCTGTCACAGGGTGCCCACACAAAGACCGACAGAAAAAAACATTATCGTACGTCTTGTACAACGAAGCAAGAGAAACTCTCTGATGCAAAAATGTAAAAAGAAGCGCATGACGACTTCAGATCTCGGTGCTGCTGGTGCGGCATCCCCCGTGTATGTGAATGAGCACCTGACTCGACAAAGCAAACAAAATCTGAGAGCAGCGATCGCTCGAAAACGTGTCGTAGGATGGAAATTTGTTTGCTCATCGGGAGGAAGGGTATACGCACGAAAAAATTACTCCTTACCTTTTATTAGCATTGCTGACCTCGACGACGTAGAAAAAATGACGGGGTAATCTCGGTTTTTTCGTAGACCTTATTTCAAGTACAAATTATATCTTTAATGGATGAAACATATCCGGTATAATGCAGATATTTTGACGACTCATCATTTAATCTTACTTTCCGTAACTTTAAGAGTAGTTTTTCTGCAATCCACGTTAACACCAGGAGTATCAACAACAAACGTGACGACCTGGAAATTTTTTTTGAATCTTTAAGCATGCGCTTTGACGCATTACTTTTCTCTGAGACCTGGATTCCCGAACATGCTGAGCCACCTTACTTTAATGATTATAAATGTGCCAGTTTAGGCAGAGAATCGGTGACGTCAAAAATCAGGAAATTTAGAAGCTTTGTAGGCGACATTTCTATAACGTTTAATAACGGCGATCGTAAAACATGTTTTTTAACGCAATTGCGAACGCACTATGGCCCCTCTTTTTGAAATACCAAAAATCAGAGTTCGGTGTGATGTCGCTTCCTGTATTTGTGTCCTCCTTCAGGAAAGCTTGGTGGTGCTAGAGCACATCGGCGAGTCGGGGAAGAAACCGGTTTTTCCCGCGCCGGCTCCCTTCTATCCCGCCTCGGGTCGCTGTGGCAACGGCGCTTTGCTTCATAGCGCGGAGCGGAGGTCCGAAAGAAAGTCGAGTCGCAGGAGACCGCAAAATCTGACTCACTGCACTGGCGCGGATCGCGCAGGAGCTTCAAATTCGGCATTTGGAAATTGTTTTTTTAATTCACAAGATACTGAATTCCCAAGTTCCGAATTTTGAGGGTAATGCCCCGGCATCGTTTTCAATCGTTTCGGATAATAGAAAAAAATATGATTTTGATGTGTCAGTGCCCCTTTAATAAAAAAGAAAAAAACTACCTCCAAAATCACATGCAGTATGTTGATATTAACAACAATTCTTCTAATACACTCAAAATAAAGTACGGTGTTCCGCAAGGGTCTATTTTGGGCCCCGTCTTATTTCTTTTTATGGGAATGATATCACAAATATTCCCCGAGCTTGTCATGTACGCAGACGATACTAACGCGTTTTTTACTTCAACCTCGAAAGCGGCCTTAGAATCTATGGCAAATAATTATCTGGGCAATCTATCAGTGTGGCTTCAAAATAATAAATTACAACTGAACGTTAAAAACTAAATATATAATTTTCACTCCCGTTAATAGGTGCGACAACATTAAGGTAACAATATATTTCGAAAATAAAATTATAGAGGAGGTTACAGAACAAAAATTTCTTGGTGGACGTGGTTCAATCGGGAATTAAGTTGGAACACGCACATAAATAAGCTGAGCTCTGAGCTATCCCGAGCCATCGGATGTATTTATAAAATAAGAAATCTCATACCTTTGGGGCTAAAAATGAATATATATTACGCTTTATTTTACTCCAAACTGTGTTATTGCATTTTAGTCTGGGACACGACATCGGCAACCAATTATAATAGGTTGATCATCTTACAAAAAACATTCTACGACTATTTGAAAATTATAAAGGTAAGCCTCAAGACCTCCCAACTGAACCGCTATTCAGCAAATATGGCCTCCTTAAAGTGAATCAAATTTATTATTTTAAATTGTTAGAAATAATACACACAAAAAAAAACTTCGCGATTCCGCCAGAAAACACAACCTATCACACACTTAGACATAGAATTAGACGACCTCCAAAAATACGTACCAACTACGGAAAACAAACGACAAGCTTTCAAGTCGCCAAAATTTTAAATAATACGGAAGATTTAATAGATTTTAACTGCAATATACTCCAATTCAAAAAAGACTAAAGACACTTCTGGTGGGCAGTGTCATTGTGTTCTGATATGTGTGTACTGTGTACTTATTAAATCATGTCCATATTTTGCTTTTGAATTGTTCAAAGATGTTTCTGACTAATTTGTTTTTATCATTCTTTGCTGAAAGAACTATCGTGGAATAATTGATTGATCCTGTTTTTTGTTTCTGAGTTGTATAGGATTTTATAGCTTCTTTATCTTTCGTGTTCAAAAATCTATGTACCCTACACTGCTGTGTTAAAACTGTAAAGGGGACAGAAACCTCGTCAGGCATCGCGCCTTTAGTCTCTGCCCACCTCCCGGTCAATCGGGAAAAAGAAAGAATAAAGAAAGAAAGGTCTACTTAAATTGAGAACGTCATAGATTTATTAGCGTTGTTGACACCGTCATGTCATGAGGGCATCCCGACTTATAACTGCGAGTCAGATGACACCGTGACGTACTCGATTGTCATGAGCCCGAGTTCACTGCTCGGGTTCATGGCAATCCGTATGTCCAAACATCGAAGTAATGGCTCGCGTTCAATCAAAGATGAGATTAGCTGAACTCTAACAATATCTCAAGCTCTACCTATGCTTTAATATTTGCCAACCCCAGCGCATGACTGTGATAAACACTGGCGGTATACTATAATTAGAGTCAGATCACGTGGCCGCTTGTTCTAATAGCGAGTTGAAGAGAGACAGCTGCTTCTTTCCTGCATTTTTCCGGCGTCCACCATTGAGCGGAGAGGAAAAGTAATGGATGTTTGTGCAAGTTATCAACGTCAGAAATGAGCTCTCAGCGGTATTTACTGAAAGTACCAAAATTGTTGCACGACCCATTTTACATGTACACATCACTGAGGCACCCAAACATGTTTTCATGTTTGCTGAACTGTTTCAGAAAGTTGTCCCCAAGAAGAAAAGCATTGAAAGGACTAAATGTGACTTATTAATCCGACAATAAATTGAATTACAAGTGTGTACTTGAGGGATACCTGAAAAGAAAAATCCTAGTGGCCTTAGAGGGGCAGCCGAACGTTGGCAGTCGCTCTACATCTCACGGGAGTGTCGCTCTTAATTTTCCTCTAAGCCTTGACCACCTCCGTATTTTGTTTAAACTGCACAGTTTTCGGGTGAAAAATAAAAATAAATGGAGAGTTACTGTTAACAAATGACACAAATATAATTGTCAAATTAACACCAGGAGCATCGAAAAAAAGAAAAAAAAATGGAGGGGGGGCGGGAGGGGGGTTAAAACATACTGTGTTGTAAAGGTTCCTCTGCTCCGCATCTTCGGGACAGACGAGAAAGCGTGGTCCTGGAAATTTTGTTTGCGAAAACACTCCTGCCAGGAAGTGCGTTTTCGTGGTGCCAGACGCCCGTGCCGTTTCTCAGAACATTGCAGCAAGCAAGAATGATTTATGTCTGCGGAATACATGACTTGCACTGAGCGCGAACCTTCTGCGGCATGCATTTTGCACCACCGGATTTGATTTTATCTGCAAGAGCAAAATCGCACATATATAGTGCGATGATGTCACGTGCAAACCTTATTGAACAGACCAGTCTTCTGGTGAAGTGCGATGTTCTCAACACTAGAAAAAGGGATGTCCAAATTGTAAAGTTGTGCAATATATATAGCAGTCTCGCGATGATATTTGACAGCCTAATAAAATGTTAGAGCGCGCATGACTGATAAAGCACACAGTTGTAAAGTAAGGGTCCAAAACAAATGCACGTAAAACCGAATATAACATTAGCCTCCTGAGACAGTATTTGGCGAAGTTTCGAAATCGTGCAAGCCGATGTCTAATTGTGATGTGTATTAGAAATATATTGTCTGTCCTTTGCTGCTATTTATGTGTAATTAGGAATATCATTGCCTGAAATTTTAAGTACTTCTTTTTGCAGTAAGGCGTTTTGGATGAGATTATTAGAAGAATACCATTTATTATCTCTTTTTCTGCACATTTCGTGTATTTACCTTTAGTTCAATTATGTGAGCACACAGTCCTTTTTGGCATATTATTATGTGAGCACACTGCCAAACAGCGAACAAAAAAGCACGTACCCGCAGACTCAGCAGCTGGCGTATGTGAACCTCATACAGTCAAATTTATTGATGATAATAAATATATATTTAATTCCTGCCTAAAGATTTGGCAACATAAATAAAGCGGCGATCATCATAAAGATTTACATCATAAGTAAATGAACCCCCATATTATCTGAAATGTGCTCTGCAAATCTTTTCCGTCGTTTTTATCATCGAAAAAAATGACGAAAAGTGACCGGCGTTTTTATAAGTGATTTGGCACAGCCGTGATTTAAATAATTATGGGTTTCTTACACATATTTAACTTCTCAAACTAGTTGTTATTGCCTCTTTTATGTGATGAACAACAATTTTATGTGTCTGTGGGCTGGACAAACACAAAGTAGAATTGAGCGCGTGGTGAGTAGCTGCGAAGTCGAGTAGAGTATGAAATACTACTTTGTTCTTTTTAACAAAAATCAGCAATTAGCAAGGGTGATGCTACAATGAATTGACCGTTATCTTGTCAAAAAAGAATCCCCTAACGCCAAAATATGCCGAAAATGATCAATTTAGTACGCGCTATTTTAGGACAGATTTGATCATTGTACGAAGGTGCGTACAGATCAATGTGTACAGTTTTGCTCACACTTTTCTGCATGAATATTCGCCTGCATCACAGTGCTGAGTGTAAACAATGTTGGGCAAGAAAACAAGCCTTGTGATTGCCGCTCAGAGGTTCCAATCGCTTTTTCTCGCGTGAGTTGCAACGTGGTGGCGCCAGTGCGCAAATAGCCCCAACCAGCTCAGACGGAGGGTTTCGCTGTATTTGCGAAATCAAACATAGAGGCTATCTTCTGGAAATGGCCACTTCTAGCACTGTCAGACTTGATTCACTTATACGACGAAAGAATGATGAGTAGACAATTTGGAAATATCCTTGAACCGGAAGTTTGCAGGGGCTACCCAAAAGATGGTGCCACTGAGTTTGTTGCCAAGCCAAAAAGGGGCAAGTAAAGGGTAGAACAGGGCCTGTCCTCAGACTTTCGTGACATTTTTGCAAATAATATTGATTTTAGCTCAGTTGCGTCCTCATCATATATATCGTTAAATGTATTTCATGAACACGATTTCACGATATATATGGCTTGGACGTACCCATTCCATAATTTTATGCACGGTAATTAATTTTAAGTTTAAGAGCGCAACTATACTCCGGTTCACCTTATGTTGTACCACAGCGAAGGCTAGAAGCTCGAGCTCATAGCGCTGGCAGCTGCCCTTGGAGCACGAGAGCTTGTGCCACCGAGATGTTCCCTAAAGCAAGGAGCTCGCGCTTGTAGCCTTTCCTGCGGTACAACACAAGGTGAAACAGAGTATAGGATTCAACCTTTAATACTGCGAAGCAAAGTTGTACCAATCACGGCTCTTTTAGGCGATCTACCAATATGAAAAGCTTTCGATTCAAGTAGATATATGCCACTGAGGGAAACGAATAGATGTTGATTCGTACAAACAGGACGTTTTGTATACTAGTCTTGTTTTTTTTTCTGTTTGCTCGTTGCATTGGAATTAAATAACGCAATTTCTTATTTTTGGTACCTGAAATTAAAAGTGGATTGTACGGATGACAAAAAGCTATAGAGTTACTTGTTTCACGTTTGAAATAGTGCCCATTGGCTAAACAACGCGGAAAATATATTTTCAAATTTAGCGGTTCAAACCGGTTCGAACCGATTTGCACCGATAAAAACCGATTCGATAAAAATTTTGCTTCGACACTCTGGTTGAGAGTGCTCGTGTAACTAGGGTAGTTCGACATGGTAAAAAAGCGCACGGAACGCGGAGGTAGAGAAGGGTAGAACGAAAGAGCGCTACCCTTTCTCTTCTCCGTCTCCTGTGCACTGTTTTACAATGAGAATTACCAACTAGCTCAAATTACTACTTTAATATAACTATGGGTAGTCATATAAAGAAACGCTAAATATATTCCGTAGGAAAAAAGAAAACCGGCTCGTACAATCTGTTGTTGCGCGAGCAGTTTGGAGCGATTGGTCCAATCGCTCCAAACTGCTCGAGTTTGGAGTGATTGGGTCCACGCCAAACTGGCACGGACCTCGCCGGACTAGGGAAAAGTGACAAGAGAACGGGTTTACAATCTCGATAACCGTGGTACGACAGGTCCGCGGACCTATCTTATGGCGTTTGCCCACGGGATACACAACATTACACAGGTCCGCGGACGTGTCCCCGGAAACGTTCCTGTGGTCCGCGGACCAGCTCTTGAGTTTTGCATGCTTTTTTCGCCAGGAACGTGCGCATTTCGAATCGCAGAAAGAGTGACGTCACCAATTTCGTAGGAATTTCTCCAGGGACATGTGCGCCGTGTGAATACACTTTTATTACTCGGAAAAAGTTTCTGCTCCAGGTTTTCATCAACTGAAAAATCAATGACTCATTTGCCTTAGTGACCGCAAAACTTAATTTATCGCGTAAATTTTTTTAATCGATTCCCTATCTACTTTTGTTTAAACTTGTGTTTGTTATCAGAGATAATGCGACACACCTGTTTAGTGCAGCTTTAATGGAACCCTGACGCGTAATTCTCGTATAAATGATGTTTTTGTTTTTCTATTGCATGCGTGCTTGGGCAGAGAACATTCCTAACGGGAAGCGTATACTTCTCGCGCCATTTAGCGCAAATAATTACCTACCATATTTTTTTCCGCATTCGAAGGCACTCGAAATTTTAGTGCAAGATGAACGTAGCAAGTGTACGAGTTGGTCGGTTTCTGGCAACCTTGATGATGAAGTAAATTATTTTTCAACAAAGTCACGTTACTGAAAAATATAATATTTACTTGTCTTCTTTACTTCATGTCCCTGTCTTTTTGCGCTATTTTATATGTTTAATTGTTTATTTAATATGTTTATAACTAATATTAACCCACTAGCTCAGCATAGTATCTTGCTAGATTCACTTTGCCGATTGATCATTTATTGGAAGTGAAAGGATCGGTCACTTTTTCTGGTCACTTTTTCCGCACTAATATTTTAGGATTGCTCAGTGTAGTGAACCCAGCGCTAAATAACAAGGTACTTTTAAATATTCAGTAGGGAGTGCCCCGAATAAAATGCCAAAAGAGCGCATGTTTGTTATAAAAAAGTGGCTGCAGAAACCACTATTGTTGGTTGTCTATGAAATGCGATAGCATTCCTCATGAGATTCACGGCGCAGCTCACTGTGAATACGACGACGCAAATTTTGATTAAACACTTTATTTTATGTACGGTTTACGACGCAATCATTCACGTCAGCGCGACTGCAGCACGTCACTTCGAAATTGAGTAATTGCTTCATCTCTGTGTAATCGTTTAATGTTCAGGCTGTTTCCCCACCATCATTGCAGCTTCGTGTGTGAGTCTTGTCCGGTCTTTGTGCGACCTTTAAACTTTCAAGCTGCTGCACCACGATCATTGACCATGCACCACTAGCTCAACTCAAACCGCTTCGTACCTTGCTTCGTAGCTTGGACGCAAATGGGAATGTGTGCGTACTGCGGCTGCGTGTGTGCGCAGTGTGCGTTTATTGCTTGCTAGGAGGACGTCGGGGACGACGTCCCAAAGCACGACGTCAAAGATGACGTCTAGGACGACCTCGGGGACGAACTTTAGAACGACGTCTAAGACGACGTCGAGGACGATGTCCTAAGGAATGACGTCAAAGACGAAGTCTAAAACGACCTCTAAGACGACCTCTAGGGCGATCTTAAAGACGACCTGTAACACGACCTGAAGAAGGACGTCAAGGACGACGTCCTAGAGGACGGCATCAAAGACGACGTCTAAGGGGACCTTTTAGACGACCTTAAAGCGCCGTTCACACTCTTGCGACCGAGTAAGACCGAGAGAGACCAGACCGGTTTTAAGCTTTTGCGACTTCTTAGGACCGGATGCGCTGCAGCGGAGCTGGTCCTAAGAGATCGCAAGAGGCTTAAAACCGGTCTGGTCTCTCGGTCTTACTCGGTCGCAAGAGCGTGAACGGGCCTTAAGAACGACCTCTAAGACAAGGTTGAGGACGACGTCCGCTTACGCGCGGCGCCTGCGTATGAGGACGTCCTGGGTATGCGGAGCCACCGCGCAGCAGCTCGGCATACGCGCGTAGCGTACGCCAGGTGCATTCAAGGCCAGGTACTGAATGGCCAGAACCGGGTGAAGCAGCTGAAGAACGCTATCGCATTAAAAACCGAGAACAAGAAGCACTTGGATCTTGCAAAAATATTTTTGGTAGTTGCTCTTTTACACGTTACCAATGTGCCGATGTTCAGATCGCGACACATTTTGCGCGAACACGCATGCACGAATTTTCACACAGCTGAAAGCTGCCATAACATTACCGGGGGTGTCACCGAGTAGTGGCCAAAATTATTCCTCAAAAACTACGCGTCGCAAACAAAAACAATCGGTGCCGTATTAGTCATTGTCGAGTGGCAGTTTGGTGGCGTACGCAGCTTCTCAAATGATTATGTACTTAATTAGTATTGGATATTTACCTTTTTGGTTAGAAATAAATAGACATATGGTTCCCATTAGTAACCGTTTGAGTGTCATTGAGAAGTACTAAATCAGTAACTTTCAGAAAAATTTGCAGTGCGTAGGAAGTGCGGTGGTGCCCAGAATTTACCGCTTCTGGCACAGAGCTGGCGAGGCTAAAATGCGAATGAAAAGATCTACCGCACGGGTTCGTCGAAGTTGGAGTGCCCAGGAAAGCGGTGCACACGATCAACCTTTTTCTAAAATGAACTGATTTACACATGGGGACAACGTTCTGTGGTATGATCAACACAAAACTTTATGGGCTGCTGCTCTCTCGCTTATCTTGAGCGCCGATCAAAGTTATGCACACGCATGATTCACTACATCTGAAATGCCCCAGACAGAATTGTCCCAAAGCCGAGCGGTTTTCGATGATGCCCAACAAGTTGGTAATTGAAAGGATGTTTTCGTTTTTAAATATTAACAGGTAGATAGTCATGCGAAAATGAATGGTAAATTTAAGTATCCTCATCGCCATGCGGAGCGTAAGTTCGTCTGCTTCTTGTGGGGGCTCGGGATGACGTCAGAACAAGGAGCTCTGATTGACTCTGATCGAAGGATAGTGGGTAGACCTCAAAGCAAGCTGGCTTAAAGGATACACCCACGATCTTTCAATCAGTGCCAATCAGAGCTCGGCGTCTTCCTGACGTCACCCCAAGCCCCGCAAAAGAAGCAGACAAACTTGCGCTCTGCATATGTACCTAAATAACTAATCGTGCATTCGGCTGGTCGTTTTCCAGCTTTCCAATTTTTTAATCCGATCTGCAAGATCTCGGAGCGTCTCCAGATTCGAGCCAGAGGAACGGTGTGCCAGCCGAATGGTCAAAAACCTTTCCGAGCAATCGAAGCACCGAGATAAAACCGGATACTGCAGGACAACTTCATCAATCGCTGCACTGCCATTGCGCAAGTTACCGCTCGATACGAAGGCGTTTAGCCGACACCATTTATTCGTCCATTCAGCACCCCTGCATGTCGCACCCCTATAGCGTATCCTCGCATGTCCGCATGCCCGCACGAAAAATGGGAGTCTTCAATGCGGACTCTGGTTTCGCTGCGAAAGTCCTCCGTCATGTGCCGAGTACCTCCTATAGTCACTGTACAACAGCAGCCAAATCGGTGCGGTCTTCAAACGCGGAGGCATCCGACGCTAAGCCTCTCGGCCGTATCTAAGATTTTATATTTCAACCCAACAGCGGAAGTTCAATCCTCACCCCTGCCCGTTTCGATCTGGATGAGCATCGTACCGGCGTGCGATCCTGTGTCACTACTGCGTGGTGCACGTTAAAGACCCCAGGCTAGCGGTTGTACTGCACTGGATAAATTGCTCATCTGCAGCTGACACACGAGATGCTCATTGAGGCCGACTAACTTCCGGATGTACAAACATACCCACAACACAATTGCCAAAAGCGGAAGTGGCTGGAGTGACGTGACCGTTCCTCTGACACGCGCTGCAACCGCTCCCACTTCGAAGTCAAAGCGCCTCAAACCGCAAAGTTTCAGGGGACAGCGCCATTCTAATATATCAAAGCGCTCTGAAAGAGCCTACCG
>JAZHYW010061404.1:0-14027 GCA_037355805.1 Ixodes ricinus
GATGACGTACGTTGTCACGTGACTGATCGGTTGTTCGTGTTGCTGACCAGTCCTCAGTCACAAGCCCGTCGTAGTTATCAGTCCGGTGTTTGCGAGATGACGTGCTGGTCCGTGACTGAAGAGATGATCCGTCGGGCCTTGCTTGCAGCTTGGTCTCCGGTAGCAAACCGTCCGATTATCAGTGCCGTCGGGCTCTGAAAAAGTTCAATGCGTTACACTTTGTCGTGGTTCCTGCCGCTGACTGCGATGGTTGTGTGGCAGGATGCTTCTTTAACCCCTTGATGACGCACGTTGTCACGTGACTGATCGGTTGTTCGTGTTAGCTGACCGGTCCTCAGTCACAAGCCCGTCGTAGTTATCAGTCCGGTGTTTGCGAGATGACGTGCTGGTCCGTGACTGAAGAGATGATCCGTCGGGCCTTGCTTGCAGCTTGGTCTCCGGTAGCAAACCGTCCGATTATCAGTGCCGTCGGGCTCTGAAAAAGTTCAATGCGTTACACTGCTGTCGTGGTTCCTGCCGCTGACTGCGATGGCTGTGTGGATACGTCTTTAACCCCTTGATGACGTGCGTTGCCGTCACGTGACTGATCGGTTGTTCGTGTTGCTGACCAGTCCTCAGTCACAAGCCCGTCGTAGTTATCAGTCCGGTGTTTGCGAGATGACGTGCTGGTCCGTGACTGAAGAGATGATCCGTCGGGCCTTGCTTGCAGCTTGGTCTCCGGTAGCAAACCGTCCGATTATCAGTGCCGTCGGGCTCTGAAAAAGTTCAATGCGTTACACTGTTGTCGTGGTTCGCTGCCGCTGGCTGCGATGGTTGTGGTGGCAGGATGCTTCTTTTAACCCCTTGATGACGTACGTTGTCACGTGACTGATCGGTTGTTCGTGTTTGCTGACCAGTCCTCAGTCACAAGCCCGTCGTAGTTATCAGTCCGGTGTTTGCGAGATGACGTGCTGGTCCGTGACTGAAGAGATGATCCGTCGGGCCTTGCCAGCTGGCCTCGGTAGCAACCGTCGATTATCAGTGCGTGGCTCTGAAAAGTTCAATGGTACACTTTGTCGTGGTTCCTGCCGCTGACTGCGATGGTTGTGGCAGGATGCTCTAACCCCTTGATGACGTACGTTGTCACGTGACTGATCGGTTGTTCGTGTTGCTGCCCAGTCCTCAGTCACAAGCCCGTCGTAGTTATCAGTCCGGTGTTTGCGAGATGACGTGCTGGTCCGTGACTGAAGAGATGATCCGTCGGGCCTTGCTTGCAGCTTGGTCTCCGGTAGCAAACCGTCCGATTATCAGTGCCGTCGGGTTCTGAAAAGTTCAATGCGTTACACTTTGTCGTGGTTCCTGCCGCTGACTGCGATGGTTGTGTGGCAGGATGCTTCTTTTAACCCTTGATGACGTACGTTGTCACGTGACTGATCGGTTGTTCGTGTTGCTGACCAGTCCTCAGTCACAAGCCCGTCGTAGTTATCAGTCCGGTGTATGCGAGATGACGTGCTGGTCCGTGACTGAAGAGATGATCCGCCGGGCCTTGCTTGCAGCTTGGTCTCCGGTAGCAACCTGGATTACAGGCCGTTGGCCTGAAATTCATGCGTTACACTTGTCGTGGTTCCTGCCGCTGACTGCGATGGTTGGCGGGTGCTTCTTTAACCCCTTGATGGGCGTTGTCACGTGACTGATCGGTTGTTCGTGTTGCTGACCAGTCCTCAGTCACAAGCCCGTCGTAGTTATCAGTCCGGTGTTTGCGAGATGACGTGCTGGTCCGTGACTGAAGAGATGATCCGTCGGGCCTTGCTTGCAGCTTGGTCTCCGGTAGCAAACCGTCCGATTATCACGTGCCGTCGGGCTCGTGAAGAGTTCAATGCGTTACACTTTGTCGTGGTTCCTGCCGCTGACTGCGATGGTTGTGTGGCAGGATGCTTCTTTAACCCCTTGATGACGTACGTTGTCACGCTGATCTGATCTGGTTGTTCGTGTCTGCTGACCAGTCCTCAGTCACAAGCCCGTCGTAGTTATCAGTCCGGTGTTTGCGAGATGACGTGCTGGTCCGTGACTGAAGAGATGATCCGTCGGGCCTTGCTTGCAGCTTGGTCTCCGGTAGCAAACCGATCCGATTATCAGTGCCGTCGGGCTCTGGAAAGCGTTCAATGCGTTACACTTTGTCGTGGTTCCTGCCGCTGACTGCGATGGTTGTGTGGCAGGATGCTTTTTAACCCCTTGATGACGTACGTTGTCACGTGACTGATCGGTGTGTTCGTGTTGCTGACCAGTCCTCAGTCACGAGCCCGTCGTAGCTATCAGTCCGGTGTTTGCGAGATGACGTGCTGGTCCGTGACTGAAGAGATGATCCGTCGGGCCTTGCTTGCAGCTTGGTCTCCGGTAGCAAACCGTCCGATTATCAGTGCCGTCGGGCTCTGAAAAAGTTCAATGCGTTACGCTTTGTCGTGGTTCCTGCCGCTGACTGCCTCCGGCGGTTCGTAATTTCGGGCCATACCACGGCGTCATACTTTCGAAGGCGGCGGAGACAGCTTCCCTCTCACAACCGAAAAGTCTGCTCCTCTGTCGGTGAGTCCGCCTTCGCGTCGTGTGGCCGTCGATGGGAACTTCGAGGTTATTCGACACCATCGCAGAAGCGTCGTTCTGATGCGTCTCGTTGCTAGTGTGGAAGCCCTCCGACATTTGTGGAGGGTATTGGCGTCGTTCGTCCCCGGCAACACCACCCTCCCGTACTGCTGCACTTAGTTTTCCCTGCGAGGCAGGGAAGACAGGTTTTCCCGGCGGGACCTACGATGAGGCGACGCAGGGCGTTGCGGTGAAGGCGAGCGAGCTCCTCGGGGTGAAGCGGCTGCAGGAGACGGTGGACGGCGTAGATACTCATCGAGCTCTCGTGGGCGCTCACCGAACCGTGGTCGTGGGTCGTTTGGGTGGAACCTCCATAGCCCAAGTTGTCGGTAGGGGCATCGGCGGTACACATGGTCATGATGAAGCATCTCAACATGCTTTGAGGCGAGAAAGATTACGGTCCCGCACTGTTACGTGTCTGCTCTGCCCTGAGTTCTGTAAAGTTTGCATGTCAACAAACAACAAGATTATCGAGTCATCTGGAACAGTCTAGTCATGCAAGCAAAAAAAGATAAAAAGCACAAACGTTGTTGGAATTCAAACCCTAGCCAGCGGCGTGGAAGACGAAGCATGCTGCTGACTCAGCCTTTCGCACTGTAGCAATATTCTCTGTGAATTGCTTTTGAAAGTCCGAATGTTGATAAATTTTATGATTGAATGTGTAGTTTCATGTGTAGGCTCCATCTTGCAGTGGCGAGGTCTATCGACAGTTTCGTGTTTAGTTTCAACCTATTCTTAAATGCGTGAAGATTGTAATACCTCCGAAACGGCAAAAACCCAGTTTTTCTTTTTTAATAAAATGCCCATTGCTCCATCACATGGTTTCTATTAACTGGTGCGTGCGAATAAAAACATATGAACAACAGTCAAACCCGTTTAGAAGCAGGAACAGGAAACGCTACGATAAGCTCTGATATAGCAAGTAGTTCGATATAGGAAAAATCATTTACAACGAACTTCCACGATGCTAACCATATTGAATAAACCTGAGACTAGGGCAGAAATGAACATATAAGTCGAAGGAACAGAAAAAGGAGAGAGCTGAGTTTGAGACGTCGTCCTGTCCCTTTCTGTTCCTTCGAAATATATGTCATTTCTGCCCCAGTCCCAGGTTTATTCAACATGGTTGACATTCACCAGCTCGCCTGCACCCTTACTATATCCCACGATGCGTTCGTTGTGAGGCCGAGACCTTCTCTTTCTTTCTCGTATCTTCGCTTGTGCCCTGTAACAACCGGCTGGAAAGATTTTTTTTTTTGCATGCGTGCAGATATGGTTTCTTTAGCTCATCTCCCTTCTGCACCGCTTCTCTTTGTGGGAAAATGTTTTATAACGAAAGTGTTTTTTCTGCGCGTGTGTAGATAGTGTATTTTAATGCGAATAGCATTCTTTGGATACTTCACGCACTTTTCGTCTATGTATCTATCTATCTATCTTTCTAGCTATCTAACCTCTTACGCCGCGGGTCGATAAATAAATAAAAAAGACCGGCGCCGGCTGGGATTCGAACCGTTGACCCTTTGATCAGCAGGCAGACGCGCTAACCACAGAGCTATGAAGGCAGTCATTCAACGCACTCTAAACGGTTGTTTATACCTTACCATAGACGCGCTTTACAGCGCTCACATACGGTGCGCGCGTATCCGCACGAGGGCTCATTCCGCTCTCGTGAGAGCGAGCACGGCCGCTAGCTCACCCTCTCCCGCGCTCGGGAGAGGGTGATGTAGCGGCCGTGCTCAGCCTCACGAGAGCGGAATGAGCCCTCGTGCATGGAACGCGCGCGCACCGTGTAGCTGTGACAGCGCTAAGCGCGTCCTATGGTAAAGATATAAACAACCGTTTAGAGTACCGTTGGTTGAGACTAGCTGAGACGCCAGAAAGTCTGGTCGGTACCATTTTAGCGTTTGTGCGTATGGCGCGTGCTTTGCTCGCCTTCCTGATGACACAAACGCACGTGCTGGGCTGCGGAGATCGTGCGCAGGGCCGTAAAGAGTGTCAACAAACGTAGAATCGCCTCAAGAGTGGGCTGGCGTATCCAGAGTGTGCCTGACCACCTGACGAACGCGCATAACCTGCACCGTTTGATGCTATTCGCATTAACGTAGATAATCATTCCCAAAGGATGGGTTCTGCTGATTTTGTTTTAGCTTTCTCCCTCCCAAATCATTTCTCTTAGCTCAATTTTCTTCGCAACTTGAGCTTTAGGATTTTCTTTCCCTACTTCTTTTTGGGGGAAGGGACAGGCTAGAAGACGATTGTTCGCGCGTTTTTGAAGCTTTCCTGAGGAAGAAAGTTCGACATAGCCAATATGGTGTTCGTTATAAGAAAGTACTTTTACATGCATTTTTATTTAAACTTTTCGTGAGTTCAGAGATCGACAATAATTCGCTCTTCGTGGGTTCGTTCTAAACGGGTTCCACTAGTTGTAAAACTCAATTTTGTGGCCTGGTAATACAAACATAAGATACACGTCTAGATAAGAAAAATTGGTAAACTTTTAGACTAGGATAATAACACAAACACAGCTTACAATTGGCTACATTTACAGCGCCTGGTTGTAAAATAATAATTTTCACCAACATTCTGATGTTACTACTCTTCAGAAAAACAGTGATTATTTATTCATTGTTCCTACGGAAGACTTCTTGAGAAAGTTCAGGCATTGGGTGAAGGCAAGCAAACGAACGGTGGAGCTTTTGTAGATTGAATGTAATTAGATGAACTCATATTTGCCTGAATATTACTGAACCACATTAAAATGTTTATATTAACTCTTTCATTTTTTAATTTAAGAGTGCTAACTTATTAATAATATATTAAGCCTCTCAATCTAAAAATTGAAAACAAACTTCCGAAGTAGTATGATATATGTCAGAATCCAATTGGTCCAGGTTAATTAAAACCCTCCATAGGGGTCTTGGGGAGATAGCTGGTTTCAGTAAGGTTTTTTTCTTTTGTTTAAAAATTAAAAACAAAATTGTTTACTGTAACATAATCTACATCTGGCAAAAAATTATATTTTGCTGCTATGAATAAAAAAATTTGTGAATTTAAAACTTCATATTGCAATGATGCCTCATTTGTCCGCTCAGTTAACAAAGTTGCAGTGCCATCAAGGTTCCTTTGATGCTCTTTGAATCAATGGTACCAACAACGCTTTTTCTAAAAATGACCGCTCAAGGTCTGGCCCTCTCGTGGTGCTCCTTGGAACTCCTAAATTTACACTTTTTTTCTGTTGTATTTTAAATACTCCAATGTTTAAAATGGGAAAGTATAGTTTAAAGACAAGTTACTGCTCAACACGCTTCAGATATAAAAATGTCCACACTTATTATACAAAAAATAATGTTTCAATACAATATTTATTTTTTTATTTATCTAATTTTATTTAGCGCTCTGAGTAGCCCATGAAGAAGGTATTACATGCGGTACAATATATGTGTCACTCAGATACTAAAAAATAAAAATATATAACTAAAATGACACAAATTTGTGTCAGCAGTGACAGTGATCGCGCGATTAAAAAACACCCCAGCTTAGAAACCTAAATCTTTTTTTCCACAAAACATGCATGTCTATTAATAAAAGGAGAAACTAGGAATTAGCAATATCGAAAATGTCAAAGTAAACTTGCTGGAGGCACTCTTTAGACCACAAAATAGGTCGTACGCTGGCTTTTGCCTTCCAGAGTGGAATTATTCTAATTAGGCTATATCAGTCATAAAAATAATTAACATTAAGCAAGATAAGAGCAAAGATACATAAGAGAGTCCTAAATATTATTTTGTGAATTTACGAAAGCTTTTCGAGTGCCCTTAGTGTAAGTAGCAAAACTCTAAAGACTAAGATCATCACATATAAAGAAAAACAAAGAAACAGAGGCATGGAACATATGCGTACAACGAGTACCAATTATAATAATGAATACACACTGAACCGCTGAAACGGGTTTCTTGAATTCTTGCTCTCGCACATTATTATATTAGTGTATAAGGTGCTTTTAAGGTTGTAATAAAACCTAACTTAGGGAGTTGAATTTCGAAATCTTTTTTCTAAGTGTATTACTGTACTATGCGTCGTTGAAGGGTAATGTTACCATGGCAATTCTACCAACAGCCTCGAGTTGGTAAGGGTTGTTCAAAACACAGTGGACCCCTCACCACAAGGTATGCAACTTTTGACTATTCAAACAAAACGTTAGTTAGCGACGTTCGCATTGTATGCCCATGGTACCATTTTGCAAATATCTAGAAAAATGACCGACATATGAGCAGAAATTAAGGAACTAAGAACAATGGAAAGCATGGTAATAAAAAAGAACGCGACTGCACTTTCGCCATATTGTATGACACCGTCATACGTAGAATCTTTTTTTGTCACTAAATCTCGCTGTGGGTTTCAACGTACCGAGGAACGTACCACAGCTTCCAACGAAAACGACACTGGTTATCCTTAAGGTGATATGATCGCTTAAGCAAGCCAATTGCAGTAAAGGGCCACCCACGAGAGAGCTCTGATGCGGCAGTGACATTATCGCAGTGGCCACCACAGTTAAGGATACACCGAGTAAACAAAACCTAAATTTGGCGGGCGAGACATATCGCGCTCCAGACATAGCTGACGGTGATCATGTGGCAAGATCGCGTGGCCACCATGATCGCTTGACTACTTTATCTACAACATTAAATCAGAGGGGCCAAGTAGCTGGTGACGCAGAGGACATCACTTCCATAACGAGATTTTGTGCCGGTCTCATTTTCTGTTGTTTGTTTCCCTGCAGCAAACCAAACACATACGAAACTTTGAAGTGCGGTGCATTTCTTTCTGTAAGCTCATGATATCCTACTCTCGTAGATCGAATAAAGCGGTGTGCGAGTGTGAGACTGCCAAAGGCGGTGTACGTAGATATTACGAGCCTTATACACCATCTCAATTTTTATAAACCCACAGCCCAGCATGCGCATGTTCATCGCTTTTCATAGCGAGAAAATTACGTCTCATAGGCTTGATGTCATCACACTCTTAAAGCAACACCATCAGAATTGATAATCAGATATATTAGTTTTATTCAGATCGATGAAAGCCGGATTTCTTCCACTAAATACATCATATGCAGCATTTGCCCAATCGTGGAAAGTCCGATTACAGACACGCTTTTTTCGCGCACATCGCCAGTTGTTTAGGCTCGAGAGTAATAAATAGTTGATACCCAAACACCTAGATCGGTAGATTAGCCGCTATGTCCTGCCGCATGACAAATTCCCGCTTAATGCTGGAACTTGCTAACGCCCTATGATTGTGCCGAGAATGTTCGCTTCTTTATCATAGAGAGTGCCCGTCCTGACCTTGCATTTATCAAACTCGACGGACATCAGAGATGTGGATAATCGTAAAAGTAGGTTGTCTAATTAACCAGAATAATAGTTAATTAAATTGTTTAATTTATTTCATACTCCGGCCCTCAGTTGAAAACCTGATGGGAGTGGAAGTTTTAAGAGAGACGCGATCTAATAAACATCCAAATAAGCGACCTAAACATATATATGATGAAGTGAGTTGTCAGATCTTGTAGGTGATTAAAGTATGACAATTTAATTTAACAGTGAATTTGAATATTGAATTAACTGAGGGGAAAATGAATATTCGAAAACATTGTGCTTAAATTTCTACTCTTGCGTTGAATTGTTATACTATTGATCCTTACCGATCCGGTCGATCTAAAAGTGAAATACTATTCAATGTGAATATACTTGCCGTGGATAAAGAAATATAGATGTTTTAATCAGTTAATTCTTGCCCTAGTTTCCTACGTCTTCATACTGGCGTCTTTAAACATGTGCGTCCCAGAAGTCCGCTTTTTTAATGCGTTTAAGATAAACCTAAGAGCTTGCTTTAGGCCGTCTTCGAGTCCGCTCAACCCGTTTGCCGTGTGGGGAAACCAAACAGAGTTCGCGTACTCTAGGTTTGGTCTAATTAGTGTTTTATATGCCAAAGTTCTCGACTCGGTATATGCAAATTTAAACCAAGTGTAATTGAAATCTAAACTGTATTTATTGGTTTGGCAGGTTAATATGCAAATGCAATACTAAAACATAATTAATATTGGAGGATACACCATTTTTAAGAGATCGAAGCAAGCTAACGCTTTTTCAATTATTACTCAATCAAGTTTAGTGTCTCACACCTATTGAAAAATTACGCGCATTAAAAAGTGGCGACTCTTCTCACAAGGACTATTGGAATAATGACAGTCGTTTCATTCACGTCGTCACATATGTCGCCAGGCGCATCCAACTAGGACACACTGCCGAGATAGTTTCGACATGATTGAAACGACGACGTCACTCCTCCAAGCGTCATTGTGAGGCAGTGCCTGCGGCGCTTTTTTCTCTGCGCACATTGTTTTTTTTAAATGAAAGCTATAATGTCATAAATGTTTTAAATAGTATATAAAAACCATTACATTTTCGCAAAGCCTTCAAAGTGGTGTATCCTCGAATGGTAATTGTAATTAATACTGCAAGTCCATGATTTCACATAGAACTATTGATTAAAAAGTTAATGAACAAATTTTAGTTGATTAGCCAAATTACCATGATGATTATCCCTAATCTAATTTCCGCCAGACCTGATACATACATGGTAAATATGTCACACTTTTACCTCTCGCCGCTGTAAAAAAAAAGTTTGATTGAATCTAAATCACACACCCTGTATACAAGCTATGTTTATACTCTCTTCAGGTTTTGCATTTACTGGAATTCCGTGCACGACCTATAAAGTAGGGGTCGTGCAAGATGATGGCTTCTCTCTGATAGGAATTAACACCATGGCACATGAACTCGCACACGCGTAAGTCACAACACCCTGTATACAAGCTATGTTTATACTCCCTTTAGGTTTTGGATTTACTGGAATTCCGTCCACGACCTATAAAGTAGGGATAGTGCAAGATGATGGCTTCTCTCTGATAGCAATTACCACCGTAGCACATGAACTCGCACACGCGTAAGGCGCAACGGACGCTCTTTATGCTTGAAAACGATCCAGGATACTACAACACAAACAATGTGCCGAGAACCTGAAGGAGAGGAGGAGTCGAGAGCGCAAGGGGCCCTCCTTTCTCTCTCAGTTCCTCGTACCGTTGCTTTTTTACGCAGTCAGAGGAGTTTTGCTTTTCTGTCTGAAGAATACCTCAATTTACTCCTTTCCCAAGGAGCAGAGATTTGGCCAATCATTGGCCTGTACCTGACAATGGTCATTTGGCCAGTGACCCGACAGTGGCCAGCCAATGACCAATGAATGGCCTTGCTCTGGCCATCAGCCATTGGCCTAGCATTGGCCGATGAATGACCGATCCTTCGCTCTCAGAAAAAAGAATGTACTATTCCAGCCTTTGTCCCATATAATACACCCCAAAACTTCGATTCGACGTACAGCGCCCTATAGTCGAAGAGACGGCCCCGAATTTCACGAGGAACTTGATAGCCGTGTTGTACAGCCTATTAAAATAGCCAATGTGCGTATTACTGACTGCAAAAAAAAAAAAATTATCGGGGTTTTCTTGGTTTTAGTGCAAAAACTCAGTGATATCTTTATGTGGTCTTTGATACGTACTTTAGCTATTTAAAAAGTTAGATCACACCGTTTTGAAGCCCCTCGTAAAATTTGGGGCCGTCTGTTTGACTATAGGGCGCTGTACGTCGAACTGAAGTTTTGGGGTGTATTATATGGGACAAAGAGTGTAGGTGACACCCTTTTTTTTAGAGTGTTGGCCATTCGCTAAAAGACCACCATCACCCAATGGGTAATGCTTGGCCACAATCAGTGCTGCTTGGGTTAGGTACGAAACTGTTGCCGCCTTTTTAGGCATGCCGGTTAACGACAGTTCCTGCTCCGACAAGTAAGAACGATGAAGGAAGATTTCTTGGTTTGGATAACGAATTGCGTAACGTAAAAAAAACACAAAAAAACGTCAAAGTAATTTCTGAAACCAATGCTCTTTGCTTCATTTAAGACCCAAATATTTTCCGTAGATTGCTCTCTCTTTTTGTAAAACATTATGCTGCATTCCGTGAAACAGTTACTCAAAGGGGTAGCTTTACGTCACATCGTGTGTGGTTTGAGCTCCTTACATTGTGTCCTCTCCCGTCTTTTGTTAGGTCTAAGAAGCTCGTGCAAACTGTTTTCTGTGCAGGCTTGGCTGCCCTCACGACGGGCAAGATTCACCAAGCAATTTGCCGGGCTCTCCAGGGTCACGACATTGTCCGCAGAGCCAAGGCTTCCTTATGAGCCCGACGGTCGGCGGCCCACATGACGAAAATATATATCGCCTATCACCATGCTGCCAAGCTATGATTCGGTTTGTTCTCAAGTAAGAAAGACACAAGAGAAAACGGTGAAGTTTCGGTCAGTCAGTGATTTATTTAAAAACAGGGACGCCCATTTCTTTTGTTTAGACCATTGCTATTATTGTACACTCTTAGAAAAAAGGGTATGCATAGGCCTCCCTAAGGGGAAAAACGGTCTTGTAACCTATGTTCTTTTAGAAAGGGAGAAACCTTCGTCCCTAAAGCAGGGGAGCAAATGGTCCCTCTGTCGCCTGCACCTTATTATGGCGGCCCTGAATCGAGCAGATCGAGCTCAATAAGGCTTAACTAGGACGCTACGTCTCTTGTACGGGACGAAAGGAGCAGCAAAGAAAAGCGTAACACGAGCTTTCCGGATCTGTGTTTATTTTCGAAGCCAGGTTCCTCCCGCAGGTTCAGAAACTTGCGTTTCGAAAGCAGTTACTCAGTCTTCTCATCGTCAGCACTGCGGTGTTCAACGGAGACCACCGATACCCAGTTACTTCGCGCACTTCACGTCTTACCTTTGCTGTTCCTCGAGTCACAATTCTTTCGCCAACGGTACGTCACGGAGGAATGGAAAACCTATCCGCGAAACCAAAAGCCGCTCTCAAAAGAACAAACTCGAAGCCGCTGTTTACCGCGTAGGGTGAAAGAAGGTTAAATCGCTTGCCACCAGATGGCAGTGTCAAGCAGAGCAATTGCAAGTCCATAAGCTAGGTGGCGCTAGGTACCACCAATTCATGTTCTACAGGAAAAAACATATTTTATTTCCACAGGCTATACCAGCACTTTGGCATCCTCGACTATACGCACACATTACGCATACTAGAAGCATCACATGAACATACATTGAGGACATACACACACGGCCCATACAAACGTCAATACAACGGCACACTAACACGAACACTACAACTGAGCTCTGCGTTCCCGTCTTTTATACTGGTCGTTTTGAACGTACGGAACGTTTCGGTGACTCCTTAAGCAATACAATATATTCCCAACATGTTGATTTGTTTCCAGCAATGTCATACTCCTGAGAGTATTTTAAACGGCTCGGGGGATGAATCTCTTATTAAAAAGTAAACGCTCGATCATGCCGTAATTATTTGAAAGCCAATAAATCAAGCCGCTCCAATGCGGCTCGAAGCCATGAGTTTGTTTCCCCGCACGGCACGTCGTAGCCTGTATTTCTATTGTAGTGTTTGTTTTTCTATTTGTGCTGTTCGCGCACGGCTTCAATTGACGCCTTGAATTAATCTCTTTAGAGCGGATATTCACTCAGCTGGAAGTGGTGCTTCATGGGCAGAGAAATCGCTTTTCGATCAACTTGAATGCAGTCAAAGCCGCGACTTGCAGCAGGTCTTAAGTGTACGGAGCTACGCCGTGGCGAAGCTCGAAAACTTCAGCGCTCAGCGCGCCGCTTGGAAGGCAGTTTCTCCAGGAACTGTAGTATATTCAGTGTTGTGCCCGTTGCCGAAAAAAGTAACGAAATAGCGTTACTCGTTAGTTTGGTAAAAATTAATGCGATATTGATATACGTTACGCTTTACAAACGTAACGATGATGCCGCGACGCAGCTGACTAAGTAGCAGCGCGCTCGCGGCCTAACGGTTATCGCGCGTGCCTTCCACGCAGAAAGCTCAGTGTTCGATCCCTGGGGCGCCGCGTCTTTTATTTATTCTTCCAATTTAGGGGATTTCTGGTAATTTCGAGAACCATGTTGCTCGTTCTGGGTTAGAATGTTCTGCAGCGCTGAATGTTCCAGAAGGCCACCGCGTGCACAAAAGGGGCTCCGCGTAACCAGCCGGACTCAGTTTCGCCCCAGCGTTCGGATTCTACTCTTTCGCCGATTTTGACGCCCGCGACGCTCTGCTGTCATCTTTCTTTTTCCCTTTGTTTTTGGGCACAAGTTCGCCCCCATTAAACGTTTCAGTTTTCCAGTTATTCTTTTGTTTCCTCGCCTGTCTATTCGTGACATTTTGGTGGAGGTGCTGGGTACCGCATGCCCCTGCCGCGTACCCCTCCGATGGCCCGCAGTGCAAGTCCGACGCCAAACCCACGAAGCACTAACGGAACACTACCGAGATCCGGCTCAGTCGTCGCACCCAAGGCCTACACCCGGAATTCGGACCTCTGCCGCCCAGGACCAAGCAGCCAACAAGGCCGACGATGGCCAACCAGTCGCCGACCCCCGCAGCTCCTGCCGTCGTCTACCTGCCCGCCGCTCCCCGTACGCCGATTCCCTTCCACGGCGAGATTCACGAGGATGTCGAAGACTGGATCAAGCACTACGAGCGTGTGGCGCGCACAACGGATGGACTGCGGAGCAGTCCCTCCAGAACCTCTACTTTTCGCTGGAGGGTACTGCGAGGCGTTGGTTTGAGAATCACGAGGCTTCGCTCACGTCGTGGGACATCTGTGTGGCCGAGTTGCAGCGGACGTTCGCCACCCTACACCGACGGGAGAAGGCAGAAGATCGCCTCCGAATTCGAACGCAGGGCCCCGACGAAAGCGTCACAAGCTTCGTAGAAGATGTCCTCCGCCTGAGCGCCGCGTGCCGACCCACGAGCCACGGACGACAAGAAGCTGAGGGTCCTCATGCGCGGGGTGAGAGACGACATCTTTGGAGGCCTCGTGCGCAACCGCCAAACACCGTCGAAGCCGTTCGTCACCGAGGCGACAAACATCGAGCGCGCCCTCCAAGCGCGCGCTTCTCACTACCAGCGACATCCGAAGTGTCGCTGCCCAGGCCGCGCTGCTTGGCGGCGAGAACGCTCCTGGTACGGACATCCGCGAAATTATCCGGGAGGTCGTCCGGGAGGAACTCAGCAGGTTGCTGCCAGCCTCGAGTCGTCCAGCGACACTCTCTATCGCCGAGATTGTGCGCGAGAGTCAAACGGGCGGTCCAACCTGAAATTCCCATCAACATGACGATGCCAGAAGAACCGACGTTGAGCTACGCCGCCATGGCCCGACGACCGCCGCAAGCTCCTGGCCAAGCCACGGCGCCACCCCGAAGAGACGCCCCAACGCCGCACTACCCCCGACGACAGGAAG
>JAZHYW010061408.1:0-15990 GCA_037355805.1 Ixodes ricinus
CGACGTTACTAAAACGCTCGGTTGGGAAACTCGCCGTCAAAACCTGGGCCGCTGGCGTCCACCGAGACCGAGCTAAATACGACAAGCAGTTTGCCACCTCTTTATCATTTGTTTGTACTGTGGTCACCATGCGGACTTTCAGACGCATGTTTTTGCGGGAAAACCAAAATTGAAAAAACTGCTTTTGTAGCCAACTCGTGTGGGAGATTAGTACGAAATGAAGGGCGCGTGATGTTTTGGAAGTCTTTAGTTTGCAAGATTTGGCGGCATAATTGTGTGTTTTTATAACGCCTATGCCTCAGCGGTTCGTTGAGGTAGCGCGTCCCGACCTGGGTGCATTTCAGCTTCGGTGGTGACAGACGCAGGCGATGTCACTTTGGGAGATGAGGCCATGCGCGCCTGTATCCTCTTCCTGTCTGCTATCCGGCAAAAAAAAAAAAGAGCGTGCGCGCCAAATGGTCGATTACGGCCTAAAAATAGAAGTAACGTGCGGTTCTTCGAGTAGGGCGCTGTGGAAGAAATGGCGGCGGTGTGTTCGCGATTAGCGGCTCGGTTGGCGAGGGCGAGATCGGGGCCACTTTTCAGAGCGAGTCTCTATGGCAGTTTCGCACTGAGTGGTTTGGTAACGTTGGACCGATGCTTATCGTCTATTAGCCCCGAGAGCGAGCACAAGCGTCGCTGCGGTCGCCGCGCCCTGATTGGGTGAGGTGTTCCGTGACGTCAGGAGGAGGACTCCGCTCCGCGATCTCGCATCGGCTCGCTTCCCAGCACCGGTTTCCTGGTTTGGCGTTGTGTGCCGCAAGCTCTTCGAGGAGCTGGGCCTCGTTTACCCGGTGTACAAGACGTTGAGTTAGGCCGATATAGACGTGCTTCCGTACATTTTATGAGCCTGCTTGTCCCTTTTGCCTTTAAAATTGGGTTACAAATCCCGAAAGCTATCGGCGGAGGCGATTCCGCCGATGAACCTTCCCGTCCCCACACGACAGAAGGCAATTTTGCGAGGGGTCGGTGAAGCGGTGCCGCAAGTGTTTCAGACGCTGGAATTCTGTTCCTTGCATGTTCATGATTTAGGACGATATTACATCCCGCTTTCAAGGCATTTGAAGTGGCATTTATATCATGGGCCTTTGGGTGGTCGGCAAATTAGCTCGCGACCCCGACTCTGCGCTGCCACTCTGCATGCGCTGGTTCGCAGATGTTTTAAAGGCCCTGCGTCTGATGATCTTTGAAGTGCTCGTGGAACAGGGTTGTCTTACATAAATCTAGCTTCTTCGTGAAATAATTATATAGTTTATACACCTATGCAGGCATATTTCTTAGAAGATGCATAATTACTGGAAATTAGTTTGTATGGTAGCAGCAAAAACGGCCGAATTGCCCCCAGTTGCCTGTATGATATGTATTGAACTGCCCAAAATATGCACAGCAATAGTACCGTAATTTGTAATCTTTATACTTTTTCCTGACATTCTTTATTCCAGCCTTGGGTATTCGGAAAATACACCGTTTAGTTTGAATTGTCATTTATTTCCAATTAAAAGAGACACTGCTGCAGGTCCCCAAAAGCTTCCTCAGCCTCCAAACTCCCTACAGCTGGGCTCTCTGACAACAGAGGAAAACAGGAGTAAAAGCAAGCATTCGAACGTCTGTCCAGTGGTAGATGCAGCACTAGTAGCAGAAAATGTGGAACCTGTGAAGGGTGACAGTCTGCGTGCGAAAAACTTCTGGTATTTTAGCTTCAGGACAATTCGATTTAAGTAAAATCTCAATTTTAGGGCTTAAGGGACTAATAACGATCTAGACACCTTCGCTTACGTTTGTTATACATTACTTGAGGGTTGATATAAACAAGTCCACAGATACCACCCGTGTAGTCCATTGAAATACTATCCGAATCCAGCAAAGGTCAAATGCGAGCAATGTATATAATAAATGTTCCTTGTTTTTTTTACTTTGCCCCTGCACTTGGGCTGTCTTACTTGTGATTCTCTCCCCATGGCCCAGACTGTATTTAGCATGTTGCTCGAGCAGCATGCAGCTTTTCTGCTTCGGCGATCTTGTTTAAAAACAGAGATACAAAAAAATAGTATACATAACCTGCCAATTCATTAAGACCATCAGCAGCATTTATTGTGTGAGATGTAAATCTATAGTGATGCTCCTGCAATTGTGGCCATATTTCTTTATTTTCATATACCAGCTGTGATTCATGCGTTGCCTGCCCTGTCAACCATGCTTAAAATGTTGGTTGAAGTTTCGCCTGCAGCTACAGGCCATACCTCAATAAAGCCACATATAAAAATTTACACTTCCTACGAAAAACACGCCAAAAAAAAATTAAATAGAAACGAGCGCGCCGACAGCTAGCGTCGTCACAGCCTCCACAGGGCGAGCGGGGCGAGTCGGGGAAAAATTCTCTCCTCGCCGTGACGTCACCCCGGTTCGCCGTAAGGGGGCGCCACGCGAACTTCTCGGGGCTAATAGGTGGCGAGAGTCGCAACAGTGAAATCATCAGCAGCAGCGTAGCAACTGCCTAGCAACATTGTTGGTGTTTTTTTGCTTTTTTATGGAATAGTGTATAGTTACTGAGTGTTTAAGGAATGCGGGACGTGACTCGTTAAGCTGACCGTTCTTCATTGGCTCCATTGGCCTCCTTCCCTGTTATTTATTTATTTATTTATTCAAGTTCCCTTAAAGGCCCTCGTTGAGGGCATTACATAAGGGGGGGGTACATAACACGAGAGCATAAAACAGTAACAACGACATATGCGAATACATGGGGTGCTGCAAAAACAAAGTGGCATCGCCACGAGCAACGGCAAATACACAAATTAGTCTGGGTACATGGGGAGCATAAGGGGATGAAAACATTGATACATTGCAACCAGTAAAGCACAAGACAAACAAATAGAACGGCACAGTGGGGATTAACAGAAATGAGAACAAAGAGCGTTGCGAAATGCGGTGGGATCCGTCTGGGTTACAATAAGTGAGGGGAGGTCGTTCCAGTCTACAATAGTACGAGGGAAGAAGGAGGAGTTAAAATAGGTTGTGCTGCCTGAGATGCGGGAAACGTGACACGGGTGATTTAGCCGCGATGAAGATCGCCTGGGAGGTAGGAGGAGAGAGTCTCGGAGCGCAGGGAGGCAGTAGTAAATTTTGTGAAAGAGACAGAGTCGCGCTATCTTACGGCGGACGTTTAGTAAAGGAAGGTTCAGTTCGCTCTTTAGGGCGGATACACTAACTGACCAATCATATTTTTTCAAAATAAACCTGGCAGCGCGGTTCTGGACTGCCTCGAGATGATTTAATAAGTATATTTGGTGAGGGCTCCAAATGGCCGCAGCATATTCCAATTTGGGTCGAATGTATGTCTCATAAGCCAATTTTCGCACGAATGGGGGAGCCGATTTCAGGTTTCGTCTTATATAACCGAGGCAGCGAGACGCCTCAGCGCATATAAGCTCGATGTGAGCGTTCCAGGTGAGATCGTTAGTTAGAGTCACACCGAGGTATTTATAGGACGGGACGTCTTCGACTAAGTTATTTTCTAATTTGTACGAGAACTGAGATCCTTGTCGTTTTCGTGAAAACTGGACTAACTTGCATTTCGATTTGTTTAGTGTCATTAACCACCTGGTGCACCACGCCTGGATTTCGTCCAGGTCTCTTTGAAGTAGAAGATGGTCTTCAAAAGAAACTATCCTTCGATATAGGACGCAGTCGTCAGCGAAAAGGCGGATGTTAGAGGAAATTTTGCAACCCCATTGGCTAAAGAGCAGCAATAAGATTCGCATGACACGCCACGCCCTGCGTTTCTTAAACTGTCAACGGCTACTGCATTTTTACTCTTGTCTTTTTATACACCATCCTCCTTGAGATTCGTATGGCTTCCCTCCGGGCAACGAGAGCCAAAACCCTCGAGATATCTGTTAAGGCTTGTTTGCATAGTTCCGTTTGAAGGTCGGTTCAGACACCAGCGTTTGACCGCGTTAAGACTGCTTGCGTATCGAGCTGTTGCTATGGGGATTCTTACTTCGACTTAATGGAGAGGCGCTGTGATGCACGACGCAACGCAGCTCAACGCAGTCTTCGAGGCAACTGTGTGAACGAGCCTCGAGAAGCCAACTGCGCTACTACGTCTCGTGGCGGCTTACGACGACATAACACACTAGCGCCATCTATTGGGTAGCCCCGGAATACTTTTCATCAGCGTACTTTTTACGCCTTATTCCTTTACCGTGAGCTTGGACAAAATATGACAACGTTATAATATACCATTTCTCATAGATGGCCCGCAGAGTTTATCTCGCAAATACTGCAAGACCTTCAGTTCATACTCCGTTTTACCTTACGTCCAGGCGCAGAGAATGCTACAAGCCATCGGATCCAATCCAAGGCCGTGTGAGTGTCACGTGACCTTGGAGAGGGCACAGAGACGCGCGGAAAGCGTATCACGGGCTACCTCCACTGAGCGGGATTGGCTGGGATAGATCCTAGCATCCGCTGCGTCCGGACGTAAGGTGAACGGAGTATACATATACGCAACTCGAAAGGGTTCCAGAGTCTGCCCAAGAGAAGGCGCAAGTGTGTTAAAGGGACCCTGCAATCATATTTAAGCGTCTACCTTTTGCGGTTTCCACGTCTCTTTGGGGTTCGGGCAAGCCAGCGGGCACGGAGACAGTAACTAAATATCAGTGCGTCATATTTTAACCGGACGACGCGAAAACCTCCTCCACCTACGTGGGCGACCCGCGGTGCCGAAAGCGCGCAATATGTGACGACATGGTGACGTTTTAGGTCCTGGCCTTTCTACTCGTCAGAGCCGCTAAAAACTTCTTTTTAGTCGAAATACAAAATATAAGTGGCGCGAGCCGTTTCAATTATTTATAAAAGTAGTTTTTCTTCAGTATTTTAGATCAGAAAAGAAACAAATGCAGTTTATAAAGTACGAAAACAAGAAATGACCCGTCGACATACCCGCCACCAAGCGGTGGAAAAGGCGGCGCATACTAGAAAGGTGTAGTGGGATCAGGCACCGACGAGCCAGCGGGCGTTGAAAGGTCCCGGATGTACGCGGCGGCGCTGCAGTCGAGGATCCGACCGGTTCCGAGCGTTCCGAAGGCCTTCGGCGAGCAGCTTTGGCTTGCGGTTTGCCCTTTGGCGGTATGGCAGCGCGAAGTGGCTCGTGTTCTGAACTGATCTTTACCCCGTGTTTGCTGTCGTTTGTGGCCAATGAAGTGTCATGCCGAATTAGTGTTTAATCGCGCAGCAAATGCAATGCGAGCCGCCCTGGCTGCCCGCTTCATACAGCCTAGCCAGAACATGCTTTAGTGGCGCCCTCTCGAGCCGTCGACACGGAGTGCGGCAGCCGTGAGCGCTCGCTGAGCTCACTACCCCTCTCTTCTAGTTCACGGCCACTCAAGCAACCAAGGACGTCATGAAGGAGGTTATTTTTTGCTTGTTTTCGTAATTTTAATTTGCCTATAACTTTTAAAATAAAGCGAAATTAGAGAAAAGAACAGTTTCATTAAGTTACTAGGTTCAGTGCGCTCAGGTTCGGTGCAAACTAAAAACCAGTAAAAAAGTCCTTGCAGGGCCCCTTTAACGGATTACGGGAGCTCACAATGCATACGGTCACAGTCAAACGCCAATGGTTGAACTTGCCTTTATTAGTTCGCGCGCCATTTTAAACAGAGTTAATACTAATTTTCAGGGCGATTCTGGAGGACCCCTGCAGTGTCCCAGGTCTGACGGCCGCTACGTGCTGGCGGGATTGACATCCTGGGCTACGATATGTGCCGCTCCAGGTCAGCCTACTGTCTTCTCGAGGGTCTCAACACAGCTTCCCTGGATTCAGCAAACTGCTGGAGCGACTCCATAACGGACTTGGCCTTCGCTTCATTTGATATATATTTCTGCGGCATATGCACTGCTTTTATGTGCATTGTTATGTGTGAATTAAATTTCGCCAAAATGTCATAGAGCTCACCAATAACTTTTGAATAAGAAAACGGTTAGTTCGGAAACTTCGGCATCTGACTCGGACAGCTAGCGCTACATTTTGGGCGGAGAAAGAGTTCGGCGATGCGGAGTTCATTTTTATAGTGAAAAAACCCGTTATTTTCTGGGGCCACCTGTACATGGTATTCGAACTTGTCTAAAGACGTAATGGAGATATACGCCAAATGAACGTGGACAAGAACATGAGTGGCAAACAGGACAGGAACACCCTGTCCTGTGTGCCACTCATCTTTTTGTCCTCGCTTTTTTTCTAGTATATATTCCCATTATGAATCAGAACCCACTAGCTCAACTCCCAGTCTGAATATATGTCTAAAGACATTTTTTTTTTATTATGAACAATGTGACAGTATTTTTAAACAAGTAATAAACACGTCTGAGACGGCGTTTGTGAAACTGTGTTTTTCGCGATGTGTGAGTGCGGCTAAAAGGAACTGAACAGACCCGCAGTGGGGAAAAAGAACGGTAAACTGGTCAAGTGTTTTGTCATAGATTACCACAAACTGGGACGGCCCACCATCATAATGGGTGATTTTAATGCGCTCCTGGAGGAGTTCGATGGAAGAACAAGACTACAATGATAAACTGCTGCTGAATATGGTAGAATATCTAGACATGGTAATAGTCAAGACCCAGAACAAATGCACAGGGACGACAGCGTGAACAGACAGGGAGATGAGTTTCACTATCGACTACTGCCCTAATATCCCCAGACGTGTACGATAAATTAACGTACATGAAGTTAGAAAAGGACGGCGACAGGAGCATCGGAAGTGACCACAAAAGGTTACTCATTGCCTTTGGAGGAAACTCAGCAGATACTAAAGAAAACATATCAATGGACAGTGCAATGTTACATAAAGGGAAGCCCAAATGATTGCAGATAAACTAGAAGCAGAGGCTGGATGCAAGCAGATGGAAACATACGAGGACATCATGCAATGGTGGATCCACCACTTGGAAAAAGTGGAGAGACCCACAAGTCACAAGGGGGGAAAAGAAGGCGATGATGGGACATTGAGGAGAGGAAGGCAAAAAAGAAAAGACAACTGGAGTGCGCAACTCTCCGGGAGCGATCAGGAGTAGAGTGGAGGTGGGAATCCCTCTGAGGAAGAATTCTGTTGAATGGAGGAGGTACCAGGACAGAGAAGTGGGGCTGACAACACTGATCCGAGACCAAGATGGCCAAGGCGGATTAGAGTCACTAAATAAAGCTACGCTTTCAGAGTACCGAAACTCCCAAACTACGCGTCTGAAGCGCGTCAGGCGCCGCCATCTTGGGTCCGCGCGCAGATGGAGGAGCGACTGTAGCTGAGCCAAGCCGAGCTCTAGCCGTCGCCTGCGCCAGCTGCCGTAGCCGCAGCTGTGGCAGCGAATCAAGGTCGTGTTGTTCGTATCTCGACGTAAGAAGGAAAAAGTGCATGCTGAGCGACAGACTTCAGCGTGCGCGCGCAGTAAACAGTAAAATAGCAGCAGGCAGCGGATTGCTGGACCCAAGATGGTGGTGTTGAAAAAACGCGATGATGATGATAGCGACTCACGTGACTGCCGCTGTCCAATGATTCCGCAGCGAACCAGAATATTGTTGGATAGAGCGACTGTATTGTCGGCAAAATGCCAAAGAAAAGGAATGCGGTACTCTGAAAGCGTAGCTTATTTAGTGATTCTAAGGCGGATAAGAGGCTTTTGGAGAACCTAATGGAGGCGGAAAGGCCGCAAGTTCCGGCGACATGTTCTGGGCCAGACGAGTAAACCCAGGAAGGATCTAATGCTCAAAGACGACACTACGGAGAGAGAGCTGGGGCCAAGGGAGACCACCCAATACATCAAGGAGAGGGTCAGAAGGACGTTTGCGGGCAGCAGCACGGACACAGTGGACGAAAACGGAGGGCCGGAGGTACAGGTGGAGTGGGACGTACAGCCGAGCATGGACAGCATCACGGAGGGGGGACTGAGTAAAGCGATAAGGAGGATGGGAGCGGCCACAACTACAGGACTAGACAATCTACCAATGAGGCAGGTGAAGGAGCTGGGGCCGGAGGCGAGAGGACTCCTGCAGCAGACCCTGAGCCAGATCATGAGAGGAGGACAGATTCCAGCCGAATAGCAAGGGTCAAGACTCCGACTCATATACAAGGGCCAAGGACCCAAGTTCTCATTCGGCAGCTACCGTCCTATAGCAATCACATCGGCGCCGTACCGGCTGTTCCTGAAGGTGGAGCGGAACAGACTGCAGGCATGGGCAGAGACAGAGGCGATTGAGGGCGAGCTGCAGAATGGCTTTCAAAGGGGAAGACTCCTAGAGGAGAATCTATTCGTGCTGACGTAGGCCTTCGAGATCGCCCAGAAGGAGATCTTCCCCCTTTACCTCTGTTTCCTCGATGTCAGAACGGCTTACGACATGGTCTAGCATCGAAAACTGTGGACGCAGCTGGCAAAGCGGGGACTCAGCGGTGAGGGGACAGACCTCTTCAGAGAAGTGTACCGAGGGACGGTGGCGGTGGCACAGTGGCAGCAGGAGACAACACCTCCAGTTACCTGCGCCAAGGGCTTAAGGCAGGGCTTCCCGCTGTCCCCACTCCAGTTTATGCTGTACATAGCAGGAATAGAAAGGCGGCTGCAGCAGAGTGGGGAGGGCTTCTCCCTAGAGTACCTGGAAGGAGGGAAAGGGAGGAGGAAACCTGCCTGGACGGATCTACGCCGACGGTATGGTGCTGAAGGCGGACTCACTGCAGGGCCTACAGGGGCTCACGAATGAGTGCGGTGCAATGGGAGAGGCGCTGGGGCTCAGCTTCAGTTCACATAAATCTGGGCTGATGGCCTTTGGGGGAACAGAGGGTATAACGAATATGAGGTAATCCGAGCGTTCTAGAAGATGTTGGCGGTGCTGGGGTCCAGGTTCGGCAACGCGGTGTTGTGCCTGTCATCAGGAACGCACCAATATCTCGAGGTGCGTCAGAGGGAAGTGGGAAGGTCGGCACTAGGAGCAAGCCCAACTGCAACGAACGAGGCCGTCCAAGGAGACATGGGCTGGTCCAGGTTTGAGCCCAGGGAAGCCTGAGTCAAGCTGGGCTTCAGCCGGATGAGCGGAGAGCGGTGGGCCAGACCAAAATTTGAAGTATGTGCATCTTCGGTCCGTCCCGACCCGGTGGGTGCGACGGACGCGCCAGCTGGCACAGCGGTACGAAGTCAGCAGCCCACTCCTCTACGCAGTTGTGGAGCAGCCGGAAGTACAGCAGAGCAACGAAATGGTGAGTTGGGCCAGTTGGTTCATTATCGGAAAAGACAAGCGCCGAAAAGACTAGGACAAAGTAAGGAAACGACGACACAAGGCGCACTCGCAACTGAAGTTTTATTTTTGGAAAAACATAGTCTTATATACACTTTTTAAAACACCCCACGTCACTTTCCACGTGCCCACTCTTTATCTAAGAATAAACGCTCTTTATCTGTCAGGGCCACGGAAGGTTCGCTTATGCACTTATCTGCACCCTTCTCCTTTATTGCATACGCCTCATGAATTTCCCTGGTAATCTTTTTGCTGTATCGCCCCAGGATTGCCAAGTCATTGAAAACTGGTGTGCACTCACATCGGTCGCAATGCACAGCCAGGTGCCCAGAAGGTGACTGTTTCAAGGAAGCAGCGTGCTCTCTCGCGCGATCATTTACACAGCGCCCAGTTTGGCCTACGTAAGACCCACCGCAGGAAAGCGGAATGTCATACACAACACCGGTCTGACATTCCACGAACTTATTCTGGTGTTTTTTCTTACACTCGTCACTCTTCCCTTCAGGATCATTGATTTTCCTGCATAACGCAGAGAGCTTTTAGGGGCTGAAAAGACGACGGGAACGTCGTAACGTTCCGCTACCTTTTTCAAGTTATGGGATACCGCGTGAATGTAAGGGATTACAGCGGTTCTCATTTTTCGGCGTTCATGAACGTTTCTTTCCACACCCCTAAATTTCTTTTTAAGGCCCTCTGCAGCTTCAACAATCGATCTCAGCGGAAAACCCGCACTTGCGAGCCGATCTACCTGCAGGAGGAAGCTCCTTCCCATTTCCTCAGGACAGGATTTTTTCAGAGCGGCTCCGAGGCACGAAGAGGCAATACCTCTTTTAACTAACTTAGAGTGAGCAGAATTAAAAGGGAGTACACCTTTCTTGGAGCGAGGCTCATAAGCCCAGCACACATGATCATCTAAGAATTTTAGTTTTAAATCCAAAAATTGTAACGAGCCCTCCGTGGTCCTCTCATGAGTGAATTTTAACCCATGAGAGCAGGACGTGAACGTGCCGATTACGTCAGCCACCTTCTTATCCGTGAGCTTGTTCCCTGGGAGGGCGATGACCAGGTAATCATCGACATACCTGTATATTTTAAAAAGGCTGTCACCTCCGAGCCTCTCAAGAATAGCTTGGTCGCAGTGTGCTAAAAAAATGTCGCACAGAATAGGCGCAACCCGCGAACCAATGCAGATACCCTGTTTTTGAAAAGACACACTCTCCACCAAAGGAGACATAGGTGTGGTCGAGATAAGAAAAATAACAGTTCAACGAAACCCTCTACGCTTATCCCACAAGTGCTACAAAGGGCTGTAGTCCCTTACATTCACGCGGTATCCCATAACTTCAAAAAAGGTAGCGGAACGTTACGACGTTCCCGTCGTCTTTTCAGCCCCTAAAAAAGCTCTCTGCGTTATGCAGGAAAATCAATGATCCTGAAGGGAAGAGTGACGAGTGCAAGAAAAAACACCAGAATAAGTTTGTGGAATGTCAGACCGGTGTTGTGTATGACATTCCGCTTTCCTGCGGTGGGTCTTACGTAGGCCAAACTGGGCGCTGTGTAAATGATCGCGCGAGAGAGCACGCTGCTTCCTTGAAACAGTCACCTTCTGGGCACCTGGCTGTGCATTGCGACCGATGTGAGTGCACACCAGTTTTCAATGACTTGGCAATCCTGGGGCGATACAGCAAAAAGTTTACCAGGGAAATTCATGAGGCGTATGCAATAAAGGAGAAGGGTGCAGATAAGTGCATAAGCGAACCTTCCGTGACTCTGTCAGATAAAGAGCGTTTATTCTTAGATAAAGAGTGGGCACGTGGAAAGTGACGTGGGTGTTTTAAAAGTGTATATAAGACTATGTTTTTCCATAAATAAAACTTCAGTTGCGAGTGCGCCTTGTGTCGTCGTTTTCTTACTTTGTCCTAGTCTTTCGGCGCTTGTCTTTTCCCGTAATGAACCAACTGGCCCAACTCACCATTTTGTTGCAATTCATTTCTTCTGCAACGGGCTCTTTTTTATGTTCCCCTAACTCTTTCCAGTCCGCTCTCACTCTCGTTAACTTAATCGCCACTTCCTGCTGCCGTGCAAGAGTGTACGCGTATGCCATTCGCACTGGATACTCGCCACCAGAAGTGCTGGGGCTCTTCAATGGCTGTCCGCCTTCCCTGGCCATTCCAAGCGAATGTGCAAGCTCATCAGGTCCGAGACTTGGAAACAAGTTGAAAGGTTCCGGGATTGCCTCAAGGTGCTGTGCTACAGAGGGTGTCAAGACCGTGCAGCGGCTGAGAGAAGCTACGCCGCCCACCTTCGGAATGCCAAGGATGTGACTGAGTTCCTGTGGAAACGAGAACTGTCCTGGCTTCCCAGAAAGCGACCGACCAGTAGGGAGAAGCAAGGGGGGTTACGTTCCTCGGGGGGCCTCTCTCCCGGGCAACTTCAAGGCTACGCTTGACAAAGGGCCCAAGTTCGCCGTGGAGCCTAGACTGCCACCACCGGAAAAGCTTTCCCTGGTCAGAAGTTTGGCTGACAAGGTGCTGCCCCAAGACAAGGATCGGTGCATCGCTGACGGAGTGGATGTGCTTTGCCAAACGGCTGGTCTACGCGCAAAAATCCCGAAGTTGACATCCATCGTGGACCACTTCAGATTTAACAATCTCAAGCTGCTCACGTCCGACAAGGAGGGGGCTTTGTTGTCCTCCCGCAGGAGCTATACTGGGAAAAGGCTGAGCATGCTGTCCTTAAGAACTTCAAGCACGTACAGCCAGGATCCCTGAACAAGGTGAAGGTGAGGGCGAAAGAATTGTGCGGCGAACTGTCCCTCTCTGCCTTGGAGAGGAAGGTGAATTCCAGCAAGAAACTTTCCATGAACCTGTTTTTTACGGCGAAAACCCACAAGGCAGATGTACCTTTTAGAGCAATTGTTACTGAAAGAGATACGTGGCAGATACAGATATCTTCCTTTCTCCGCACCCACCTATCAAGCCTGAAACTGCAGGATGAATTTTTGGTCCGGAATTCAGAAGAAGTGATTGAATTTTTGAAAGAAGGGTGTAGAGGGAAGTGCGACGCGTTTTCAATTGATGTTGAGGATCTCTTTTATTCAATTCCGCATGCCGTCCTTTTTAACACTGTTAGAAGTTGCATTGAGAGCAGCGGTGAAACAGCCTTTCGTAGCACTTGCGGGATCAGTGTAGAGGGTTTCGTTGAACTTTTATCTTTTTATCTGGACCACACCTATGTCTCCTTTGGTGGAGAGGTGTTTTTGCAAAAACAGGGTATCTGCATCGGTTCGCGGGTTGCGCCTATTCTGTGCGACATTTTTTTGGCACACTGCGACCAAGATATTCTTGAGAAGCTCGGAGGTGATAGCCTTTTTAAAATATACAGGTATGTCGATGATTATCTGGTCATCGCCCTCCCAGGGAACAAACTCACGGATAAAAAGGTGGCTGACGTAATCGGCACGTTCACGTCCTGCTCTCATGGGTTAAAATTCACTCATGAGAGGACCATGGAGGGCTCGTTACAATTTTTGGATTTAAAACTAAAATTCTTAGATGACCATGTGTGCTGGGCCTACGAGCCTCGCTCCAAGAAAGGTGTACTTCCTTTTAATTCCGCTCACTCCAAGTTAGTGAAAAGAGGTATTGCCTCTTCGTGCCTCGGAGCCGCCCTGAACAAATCCTGTCCTGAGGAAATGGGAAGGAGCTTCCTTCTACAGGTAGATCGGCTAGCAAGTGCGGGTTTTCCGCTGAGGTCGATTGTTGAAGCTGCTGAGGGCCTCAAAAAGAAATATAGGGGTGCGGAAAGAAACGTTCATGAACGCCGAAAAATAAGAACCGCTGTAATCCCTTACATTCACGCGGTGTCTCATAACTTAAAAAGGTAGCGGAACGTTACGACGTTCCTGTTGTCTTTTCAGCCCCAAAAAAGCTTTCTGCATTATGCAGGAAAATCAATGATCCCGAAGGGAAGAGTGACGAGTGCAAGAAAAAACACCAGAATAAGTTTGTGGAATGCCAGACCGGTGTCGTGTATGACATTCCGCTTTCCTGCGGTGGGTCTTACGTAGGCCAAACTGGGCGTTGTGTAAATGATCGCGCTAGAGAGCATGCTGCTTCCTTAAAACAGTCACCTTCTGGGCACCTGGCTGTGCATTGCAACCGATGTGAGTGCACACCAGTTTTCAATGACATGGCAATCCTGGGGCGCTACGGCAAAAAGATTACAAGGGAAATTCATGAGGCGTATGCAATAAAGAAGGGTGCAGATAAGTGCATAAGCGAACCTTCCGTGACTCTGTCAGAAAAAGAGCGTTTATTCTTGGATAAAGAGTGGGCACGTGGAAAGTGACGTGGGTGTTTTAAGTGTATATAAGACTATGTTTTTCCATAAATAAAACTTCAGTTGCGAGTGCGCCTTGTGTCGTCGTTTTCTTACTTTGTCCTAGTCTTTCGGCGCTTGTTTTTCCCGTACAGCAGAGCTTCCGCGCTGGGGTGATCGAGAGCGAGACGCGGCGGTGGGCGGAAGCAACGTCGGAAACCAGCGCTGGCCCAGTATGCCAGAGAGGCAAGGAGGTGAAGCGAATATCTTTCATGGACAACAGCAGGCGGGACAGTGCATTGCTTTCAGACGCCCGAAGCGGCATGTTGCGGACCCATGTACTCGGCACGAAGTACGCGGACGTGGTCGTGAGGTGTGTCATGTGCGTCCAAGGAGCAGACAGAGACAGCGGAGTACGTTGTACGAGAATGCCCAGGCCTGAACCCGGATATTACATGTGAAACAGACATAGCAATTGCGCTGGCCTTCCGGGGTGTTGACCAACAATACGCCGCCGATAGTTGTCAACCAATGGAGGTAACGATGAGGAGACAGGGGGGCTATGTTGCGCTTTTTGGACTCCCAGGAGACTAGGGAGAGGGAAGTGACGTCAACAACGCAGCAAATGCAGATTGGATGTTGATTTTGTTTTCTTCTGTCAACATCCAATCTGCGTTTGCTCTAGTCGTTGACGTCACTTCCCTCTTCCAAGTCTCCTGGGAGTCCAAAAAGCGCAACATAGCACCCCTGGAGTGCTGATGGAGGAGGGCAAGAGAACACGAATACGACATTGGGTAGTGCTAGCTACTATACTCTGTTTCACCTGATGATGTACCGCAGGAAAGGCTACAAGCGCGAGCTCCTTGCTCTATACTTCGTCTCACCTTAGCATGGACTAACCGCAAATGCTGTGCTAGCGCGAGCGGCTAGCGCCTTGACTGCCTTGTCTGAAGCACTCGCCGCGCGAGCGCTCGTGCAGCCGCCGAGGCTTCATTGGAAGCAACTAGCTCGCGCTTTTTGCACGCGCGGCTAACAATAGTTTATACTAAGAGTGAGACAAAGTATAGGGTACATCTCGGCGGCACAAGCTCTCGTGCGTTAAGAGGAGCTCCCAACGCTATGAGCTCGCGCTTCTACCCTTGTCTGCGGTACAACATAAGGTGAAACGGAGTACAGTTAGCATAGATCCAGGGGGATCGGTGGCCGAGTGGGCTAGTGCACACCAGCTCGGAGCACGTGGAGCGAAAGCTCGTGCTGAAGAACCCAGGGATCCTGGGTTTAATCCCCACCCTTGCCTGTTTCGTTCTCGATGAGCATCGTACTGGCGTGCGGTCGCGTAAATTGAGTTGTGTGTATGTTTATACAGCCTAAAACTCGGTCTGCCTCAACGGGCGACGAATCTCCAACCTGTAGATGAGAAATGTGGGCAGTGCAGTAGAACCGCTAGCCTGGGGTCTTTAACGTGCGCCACGCAGTAGTGATACACGACCGCATGCCCGTACGATGCTCATCCAGATAGAAACGGGCAGGGGTGGAGATTGAACCCAAAATCCTAAGTTCTGCAGCGCGAGCTTTCGCTCCACGTGCTCCGAGCTGGTGTGCGCTAGCCCACTCGGCCACCGATCCCCTGTGTGGTTGTGTATTACTACTGCGTGGTGCACGTTAGAGACCCCAGGCTAGCGGTTGTACTGCACTGGCTAAATTGCTCATCTACAGCGAGTGACTCACTCGTCGCAACTTTGAATTGGCTTTCCAACTACAGGCTCTATAAATATCCACACAATCCCAATTGTTTTATTCAGGCTAAGTCCAGCGCTGTTAAGATCCCCCGATACAAAGTGGGTAGCCCCAAATCCAATTCAATCCAGTCCAATCTGTTGAATGGCATCCTTGCCGTACCAATGGCGGCCTTCTGGTGACTTATAAAGGAAGACGTTGAAGATGCTCTTAAGCGGATGATGCGAGGCCTGTACATTCGGGGGTTAGTACGATGCGACGCAGGAATGGAACACAAGAGCTAAGTGGGCGTGCATTTCTAACTCAGATTCAGTAGATCTGCGGGCGGCACGCAATCGGCTTAAAAGCCCTTTGTTGTTTCGAATTTTATCGAGGGGCCTGTGTAGGATTGAGCTTTTCTCACTGCAGGTTTTTCACCGTGCGCAATCGAAGTCACATAAAAAAAATTAAAACCGAGTGCTCACGCAATCTATGAGCCGCATTCAAATACACAGCAACATTTATCGCCTACAAATACACCAAAACAGCGTAACAAAAATGTTCCTAACTCAATGGCGTTGCGTGCGGGTATTCGCAACTTTCAGCGATGGTGGTACCACGGTGTGAGAATCGCGCTCCCC
>JAZHYW010061410.1:0-11214 GCA_037355805.1 Ixodes ricinus
CTCCTACGTCACGCCGCGGTGGTGGCGCGTCGAGCGCACTTCCGGTCTGGGGCGGTGGGCAGAAGTCGCCGTGCGAGACATGCGTTCATGTGTTCTTTTGAAAGAAACCAGACAAAAAACCTGCCTACTCGTCAAAATGCTGCGATGGGGGCTGTACCAAGAGAGTCTGGAAAGGTTCGAAGATCAGTTTTCATCTGTTTCTGCCCCCTCCGTTCGTCCGAGAACGTGGATAGTAGCCGTGAAAAGGGCAAACCAGACGCTGTCGAACTACGATTGCTTGTGCGGGCAACACTTTGTGGTCGCCAGATGTATTTGTTTTGTTCCAACATGAACGAGAGAAAACCGCCAAATTGTCCGGACCACCCACGGGTTTAGTGCGTCTTCAAATTCACACGGTCGCCCGATCGTTCGAACTTTCGTCTGTTTTTTCAAACTTGTCTGCTTTTTGTCGTCTGCTCGTTCAAACAAAAGTTGCCTGTAGACCAAACTTTGACCCGGTGATTGCAATAAGAAGTAAATGCAGGCCTCAAAAGTCTTAAGTAGGCTCGGTGTAAACAGTAGATACAAGATGTTGATCATTGGTACCAGTGGCCATCACCGACTTGTTACGCTTGGTCTGTTCCTGCTTCCGATTTTCAGTATCGACGTCGATCATCGCCGCTACCTTCTACACTTTTGCAGCACGAGCGACGTCGCGACCGTAAATAGCTAGAAGGATCTCATCATGGTTTTGGCGTCCATTCTGCGGCGTTCATGCGAATGAATTGCCGCACGTCAAATTATTTACGCAAAATTTAGCGGCGTAACGAGCCTTCATAATTTAGTTCAGGCGATTAAAGGGTAAGACATTGCTATGAGGACGTCGAATCGACAATTCCAACGCTAAAAAGAGTATGCAGACTCACACAGATGCCGACAACGTGACATTCCAATGGTTTGTTGACGCGGGACGCGGTGCTTCTTGCCCGCACTCCATTGCGCATGCGTTCGAACTGTCGTCTGCTCTTTCAAACTTGTCTGCTTTTTGTCGTCAGCTCGTTCAAACGAGAGCGCCCCGTAAACCAAACGTTGACCCGGTAATTGCGATAAGAACTAAGTGCAGGCCTCAAAACACTTTTGAAGGTTGGTTGGGGTAAGTAGGCTAAGTGTAAACAGTAGATACAAGAAGATGTTGATCATTGTTACCAGTGGCCATCACCGACTTGTAATGCCCGATTCTACTTGCGGTTTTCAGTATCGACGTCCACCATCTCAGCTACGGTCCACTCTTTTGCAGCCCGAGCGACGTCGCGACTGAAAATGGCGAGCAGAATCTCATCGTGGGAGTCAGGCTTTAGCGCCCGTTCTGCGGCGTCCACGTGAAATGAAATCGCCGCACGTCACATTATTCACGCAAAGTTTTGCCTCGTTAATTGTGCTGAAGCCACTCAAGTAGTCAGACATTGTTAGGAGGACGTAGAATCAACAATTTCAACGTGAAAAAGAGCAAGGGGACTCCCACCGACGCCGACAACAACGCAATTCAATGGTTTGTTTATGGGCGACGGTGGGCTTCTTGCCCACCGTCCACCGCGCATGCGCGGCGCCGGTGGCGTCCGCTAGGGGCGCTCCGGTTTGTTTGTAAACATGAGGTTGGTGTATAGACCTAGCTTCATACAGGTCGTGGGAGTCGTCGTCACCAATGGTGTCGGCTTCCCGGATACAAGGAACCACGAGGCCGAATTCCCCGAAGGGCACAGCTCTCCCCTTGCCCATTTTGGGTGAATGTTGCCTTCGGCACACCCTTGAGAGCCATAATGGACGCGACTGCCAGCGGCCTCCCCGGGCGCGTCCATATCTCCGAGGCTACATAAGCTGGCCCCCGAAGGAGAGGCCAGGGCCCTCCTGGGTTCGATCCCCGTCGCCCCCGCCCGTTTCGATCTGGATAAGTTTCGTACCGGCACGCGTTCGTGTGATCACTACTGCGTGATGCGCGTTAAAAACCCCAGGTTAGCGGTTGTAATGCACTGGCTAAATTTCTCATCTACAGCTAAGAGACCGATTACCCGTTGAGGCGCATCTCCATCAAGGCTGTATAAACATACAGAGCAAACCAGGGCCAGGGGCTTTCGTCGGCGGAGGCCCTGGCTCTACGGAGCTCGGTTTTTCTTTGTGGGCCTCCGACTTCCAGTGAATCTGTCTGAAGGGCCGCCCACACTAGCGAGAAAACGCGCGCGGCGCGCCGATCGCGTTGAAAACGCGTTCCGCAAAATCGGTTGAGCTCGTGAAATCATGCGTTCGCTCGAATGATTCAAGAGTGCGCGAGGCCTCCTGTGCTGTCACGTGACATTCGCCGCGATCGGCGTGCCACGCCGCGTTTTCTCGCCGTACTTCGCCTCAGCTTGGGTCCAGACGCAGCCGATGCTGCAAAAGCGCGAGCTCGCGCTTCCAGCGTCCCTGCCAAGCACGTGCGCTCGTGCGAGTACAGGCACTGTTCAGGGCCACACGCTCGCGCTTGTAGCATCGGCTGCGTCTGGACCCAAGTTGGAACGTAGCGCATGGTGTGGGGCCTGGCCGTGCGAGAAACCCTGACCGGGTGATAGTGGCAATTGAGGCAGCGCCCAGACTTTTCTTGTCTAAGAGCGAAGCGTGTTGGCATTTCAGTCAATAAACATGTCGAAAACGGACTCACTGTGTTGGTGTTGTCTCTCGTCCACCGGTGCCCCAAAAAGCAGTCAATAGACGGACCCGGCCGTAGACGCGCAAAGAGCGGACTACGGTGTGGGTATTTACCTCAATGAGACCAAGGAGTTAATAATTGCAAAAAATCCCACAACATATGTTTCGGCATTGTCATTCGCTGAGCCGCCTCCGTAAGTTGCGGTGATTGGCTCTCCGAGTGGTGTGGGGAAAGCGGACGCACGGGATTTTTTAGAGTGTAGAGTGGGCCACCAGCTTATTTGGCACGAGCACCTTCGGAGTGCAAAACACCGGCCTTCAGTGAAAAACACTGACTTTTCCACATTCACTTCACCTCTGCTGTGAGAGCGGTTGGGAAACACGGAGTAAAATACACTCCTCGGCGTCGGAGAGCGTCCAATGCTTGTTACGCCGAGCGATCTACCTGAACGCGGCGACGCTTGCGACCTCTCATCCACAGTCTACATCAGGTTTGTACGTGGTCAACAATGGTACCTTCCTTGCTGGAGTGACAGTTTTGTTCTCTTTTTTTTCTCGATTTTTACAAGAAGACAAGTGCTCAAATGAGCAGGGTGTTAGGTAAATTTGGCAGACACAGTCCAGGTTAAATTTTGGCATTCCTGAATTTGTTCAGCGTTGATTCGGTGTGCATAGCAGTCTAACTGCAAGATCAGACTCCTTCGCAATTTTGGGTCAGGCGTTTCTTGAAATGAAGTAGCGTTGATGCAAAGATTCAAATCTCACTGGTTCAACGCAACGGGGCCCAAACATGAACTTGACACGGCACTGGAATGCACTGCCCAACCATACCCTCAGCGGACGCATCGAAGACTAGATGAAAACAACTTGGTCGCTTCTTTCGCCGCTGGTGGTGACAGCCATCATATGCACGCTCCGCTTACGCTTACTGCCATTATTCCTGCACGCTTCTCCAGTAATGAACGAAGTGGGACAAATCGCCAATAACCCAGAACGTCGCCATCTTGAAAGCGGAAAGGAAAGGAAGATATTTGAGGTAGCTACGTCGCTTCCTTCAATTGGTAAGAAACGAGTAGGGAAAGCTTACACTAAAGAAGCCAATATAATGTAAGGTCGATTCATGATTCGTGCCTGTGCACTTACGAAAGAAAACGCACTGATCTAACGACTGGGGGCTTCTTAAATTCGGAGGCTAAAATATGTTTAAATCTAAATAAAGGCGATCCGCGCTGTGGAGCTTCGCATGGCGTTACACCACACTCGGTGCCACAGCGCAGACGCCTTTCTAGGTACAAGCACGTTTTCACCCTCGTCGTTCGCCGAGCACTCTCTCTCCTTACATTGCGGCCTTTGACAGCGTATCGAAGGACTATGGTTTGGCCCTCCAAGGCACCCTGCGTGAAAGGAGTGGCACTAGATTTCTTAAAGTGTATAGACCCTTTCTTCAAGGGCGCCGCCATCTTGAATTGTCGTCACTTCCACGTATGGGCGAAAACATTGTTTTGCCGTCGCCACGCCAGTAGAAGACACTTAGGATATAAGCGTAACCGTCACACATTATCGTTTTGCCTCCCCTTATTTTTTTTACTAGTTACAGGTTGAAACGTTTTAGTATTTTTTCGTCGCCCATACCGGATACGCCTATTAGGTGGCTGGGGACGAGACTACACAGAAAAGGTCTATAAGACCTGACGGAGATTCCGGCGGTAGCAGCAAATCCGTACCGACTGTCAAAACAAAATTAAAAAAAACTTAAAAAAAAACTGATAGGCGTTAACCTGAAAAAAAGTAGATGCACTAATCATAGGCTTGTTTATGAGTTCCGTGTATTGCTGTGGCTGTTGCCTCTTGAACTGAATCGCGTCGAGCCTCTCGCAGCATTATACGGCGCGAAAGTGTTCCTAAGAAACAGCTGCATCGAAAAGGCGACTACGAAAGTTGAACGGCCCAGTGATTTTGGGGACAATAGGCACCGCAAAGTCGCCCGCTATTATATACTTCTGTTCACTTCCTCCAGGTGCGATCCTAACGCAACGCCTACATTTTGTTTTTTGTTTTTTTGTGAAATTAGTTTTTATTTATGTTTACGCGATTCTTAAGATTTTTTTTCTTAGTCCAGACATTTTTAGTAAAAAATGTGACTTACATTCCTCGAGTGGTGCCTACCATTTCTTTTTTTGTTTCCTTTCAAAATATCGTACGCCGAAGCAAAAATCGTGAACATAATAAGCCATGCTGCGCACGTTTTCTTTCAGAGATAAAATAATATAGTCAGTTGCAATCATTACAGTAATAATATAGTATCAATATCTTATTTATTTATTTATTTATTGCGTAGTACTATCAGTCCCCTAGCGGTGACTATGATAGGAATGAGCACAAGAAACAATAGACAATGTAATAGACATGCAGAACACAGTGACAAAAATGAAGGACTATACGACACCTTATACTCATGTCAAATAGCATATAAGTACGACAAATATATTAAAATGAGGTATCTTGGTTACATGGGAGACACTTTACAAAAAACCAAAACCGCTTTGGATTTAACAACGCTTTCAGGCAGTTTATTCCACTTCTCTTATCGTCCGGGGAAACACGAATTCTTGATACATTCTTTGGTGAATCTGTACTCTTCGATTGTCCTAGTATGCTTATCGCGTGCGATTCTAGATAGATGGGGTTTGATGAATTGTGTTTATCAATCTGCAGTGTACCATCTAAAATCATGAAAAGCATTTTACTATATATAGTATAATATGATATCAATACTGTATGGTATATAGTACAATATAGTACAAATATTGTAGGAGATATAGTACATTAAGTAATACTATTGTATATTATGCTATCATAAATTTATAATATAGTAGAATATAATATTACTGCGTAATGCAGTATAATATAGTAATATACCGATGCTAATGTCATGAGCAAAGCTTACGGTTCTACTTTCCCGCGGAGCACGCATATAGCTCAATCATCGCGATCGATACGAGGGTCCAAGTGACTTACGGTGGAGAGATAACGACGTCACGCGAAAATACAATCAGCGAGATCGCATCTTCGCGGAAAATCGCTTTCCAGACATCGACATCGTTATGGGCGACGTTTCTTTTTTTTGTGTGTGTGTGTGTGTGTGTAAATATATACCCACATATGTAGTTTTCTTTTTTTCTGTTGCACAGAATTATTGTGCGTACGTGTGTTCTCGGGGAATGTGACGTGCGGGCCTTGTTTGCAACAGCGCGTCTCCTGCTCGCGTAAAATCGGTACTGCGCCGTACTTGAAGGAAATTACTAACGCTCGCATATTTTGTTTCACTCGATGATGCGGAAACTTAAAGGGGTACGGAAACGAAATGAGCGCTACCTCCCGCTTCAACGTCGGCCAGCGAGAAGCGCAATACGTATCGCGCTCGTGACGTGAATAGTTCCTGCATGGCCAAGGGTACTGTAGTTGCGAGCGTTGCCGCTTGGTGGCATCGACGCGTGACAATCTCGCCTAGTAGTGATATACCAGGACTGTACGCCCTATGGTCTATACACTAGCTTGCCCGTGACGTCATTCGCGGTCATGCTGGTATTTTATGTGTCAAGAGGTCACACTGGTTCAGCGTGTTAGCTTCACACCGCAGAAGTAGTGGCTTGAGGAAACCAGCACGTATGGAAAGGGGGGAGAACCCGCATGCTCAGATCAAGCTCTTACCTATCGTCTGCGAAAAAAGGAGATCTTGATGGTGCGCAATGCATGCTGCGGAAGCACTGTGGAAGCTTTAACATATACAGCGTAGTAAATTCGTTAGCGTTCTCTGTTAATTCACATTCAGGACTAAGTAACTCCACGAGCGAGCTATACGTACTCCAGCGAATCGGCGCTGCGTCTTCGGTATATACCCACATGACGTGACGGCTTTCTGACAGAGCTTCAGAGACCGCTACCAGGAGCAATTTCAAAATCTGCTGTATCGTATTTAAAAAAAAAAATTACTTTTCTAAAGGCAGTCAGGAGACACTAGTCTAAACTAGTGTTTCTGGGCTGCCTGCACAGCACAGACCCTATTAGAAAGGCAAACAAAGAACGATCACACCGAGGTCATTGTGGCCACGCGCCACAAGAGGTCTCTAGATCTCTAGCAAAACTAGAGATCTGGAGATCTCTAGTTTTAGACATCTCTTGACTCTCTAAAACTAGAGATCTCTAGATTACTAAAGATATCTAGTAAAAGAAGAGAAGGTCGAAGCGCGAGATGATTAGAATAAAAGCCCTGTTAAATTTTTTGGCATTGACCTGGTTGGACGTCTCTATAGATTTTGTGACCCGGACGTGATCAACCAAACTACTCTATCATGACCGATGACGGACAACCGGGCACGGCACAACCACCCTTCAACCTGGAAACACCGGTCCACCCATCCTTCAACCCCACGTCAACATTGACAGAAGCAACTGGGACTACAGTGACCGGAACTCTTCCTCTGCAATTACCACCATTCTGGACCAAAAAAAAACAGGTTTGGTTTACTTACTTCCATTTGCGAAGAGTCACTACGCATAAAATTGAAAGAATAAAACACGGAGGACAAGCACAGGACAACCACTTTCTTTCATTTAGCAACGACGTTTATTTTGGGCAGAGACATTGCACCCTGAACGAGACCCCGACCAAGATAGGGTGATAAGGGGGAAGGCCAACTGGGAGATGAAAAGGGTGATATGGGGGACGGAAAGGAAAACTCGGAGACAGAAAGGGTGATAAAGGGGAAGGAAAGCTGGGAGATGGAAAGGGGGAACCACGAGGCACGGGCAGAAATACCGTGATTGTGCGTATTTACGGGGAGTTGCGATATTTTTCAATTTCAGGCCTGATGAATTCTAATTCCCGTCTTGATAATGTTACTGAGGCCGATGAAACGTTGTTTTCTGCGGTCTGGATGAGAAAGGATTCGATGATTTCGCGTCCGTGGCGATTGCGGTGTCCCCCTTTTGTCTTGGTTCCCTCGAAGTCAGGCGCGCATCCAATGCAATCGTTCGCGTGAACCGCAATCGGATGAATGGGGTTGTCAGTTCTTGAGGTGGCTTCGTTTTCGTGCTCCCGTAAGCGGTCGTTGATGCATCGGCCGGTCTGCCCTATGTACTCGGCTCCGCATTTGAGGGGGATAGAGTAAACTTTTTCTGTGCAGCAGGCCCGGAAAGGCTTGGCGTGCTTCTTTTCGCAAGCCGGCTTGGCTTCTTGCCGGTTGATCATGTTGCACATGCTTGCCAATTTAAATCTGCTGGAAAAGACAACTTTCGTGTCATAGCGTGAAGCAATGGATCGGATACGATGGGAAGCATTATGGATGTACGGTATGCTGGCTATCCTTCGACTGAAAGGCGTTTTTGTGGTTGCTTTTGGGTTAATAAGCTGGTGGAAAACGGACACGAGGCGTTCCACCGGATATCCAGAACTCAGGAGTCGTCGAGTTTGGCTCTTTATGCTATCTGTTGCCGAATGTTGACAGGATTTTGTTTTAGCTGATGTGATTAACGTCTTGATGATACCTATCTTAACGGTCTTTGAATGAGCACTCTCAAAAGGGAGCACCGGCTTTTCTGAACGCTGACTGAACGCCCAGCAAACGCCTTCGTTGGTTTTCTTCAATCGCAGGTCTAGAAATTGCAGCCCTTCCGAGGATGGTTCTTCCTTTTTGAATTTTAGTTTGCCTCCTGCGCTTTCGAACGAGGCCACGATCACCTCGACTTTACTGGCTACAGGGTGAATAATCAAGTAGTCATCAACGTAGCGGACTACGGTGCATTCCGGGCTAGTGTTCTTGAGCTTTACCTGTATGGTTCTATCAACATAAGACAGGTAGATTTCACTTAATATGGGTGCAAGGCAAGATCCAATACACACCCCGGATTTCTGTATCCAGATTTTTCCTTCGTGCTCGATCATTGTTGATTTTAGGTAGAGTTGCAGAAGCTCCAGGAAGCCGGAAAGTGGCACTCCGGATGAGTTTTGGAAGCTGCAGATTCCGTGTTCGGTGATGGCTTCTTCTACGGATTCGAGAAGAATCGGAATGTCCAGGTTATAGTACATATCTTCTATGTCTAGGGAAAAGAAGTCTAAGTTAGGAGCACCAGTATGAACCGGTTCTAGGGCGTTGATAAGCTCCTGAGAGTTTTTGATTCGATAAGGTTGTAGGGGATGTACTTCGGAAAGGTGTTTCTGGAGAAACGTGGCGAGGTGCTTCTGCCAGCATCCTCTCTCAGATACTATTGTGCGGAGAGGGACGTCCGGCTTATGCGTTTTAGCGGCGAAGAATGCTTGCAGATACTGGTTGGCTGGAGCTGTTACCAAATTTTTCATTTTCGGTAGGTTAAGCTCAACGCATAGTTCTTTCAGTTTGCTGCGGAGAGATCCTGAAGGCCTCTTCTTAATGGCTATGAAGTTCTTTTCGACTGCGGCTTTGGCTTTCATTTTGTACATTTCGTCATCAATTACTACGAAACCTCCTGTTTTATCCGCCTGGAGGAGCTTGAGGTTCTTTTCTCGAATTTCCGCTACTGCCGACCGAATGTTGACACTTGCCTTGGGCCGGGGGCTGGATGGTAGCAGACTGAACGGGTCGCGGCCCCCAAGAATTCCTGTCGTTCTTGCTCCGGTATGACTGCTGCAACCTGGTGGATGGCTGCCAGGTGGTCGACCTTCGAGACCGGAAGATCTGGTGCGAACTTGGGTCCCTTTGAAAGAAGCGCCTCTGTTGCAGAGGACAGTTTTGCATCTGTTAGGTAGGTCGGTGGGGCGAACTTGGTGGGAGGGGCTTGCGTACGGCTTTGCAGATTGAATTGGGAGAGAATCTTAGTCCAGGACAACTCTAAAAGTTCTTTGGCAGCCTGCTGCAGAAATATGTAGGAAGGATGCTTCACGTAGGCTGGACCAAACAACTTGTCCATGAAGCTATGCTGCACTGCTGATGTGACGCTTAATTCCCGGGAAACTTCCTTGCGGGATAGTTGCATTATCTTGTGGCTGGTTGTCCAGTTCTGGCTGTTGAATCCAAGGGCTTGGTGCACCGAAGGGCTGAATGGTGCTTCGCAACTCTCCGCAAATACAATGATCAGCCGAGGGAAAATCTGGAGACGGAGTCGGTAGTATTGGTTCTGTCTTGCATATAGTGAAAACTGCCTGTCTTATGTTGATAGAACCATACAGGTAAAGCTCAAGAACACTAGCCCAGAATGCACCGTAGTCCGCTACGTTGATGACTACTTGATTATTCACCCTGTAGCCAGTAAAGTCGAGGTGATCGTGGCCTCGTTCGAAAGCGCAGGAGGCAAACTAAAATTCAAAAAGGAAGAACCATCCTCGGAAGGACTGCAATTTCTAGACCTGCGATTGAAGAAAACCAACGAAGGCGTTTGCTGGGCGTTCAGTCAGCGTTCAGAAAAGCCGGTGCTCCCTTTGAGAGTGCTCATTCAAAGACCGTTAAGATAGGTATCATCAAGACGTTAATCACATCAGCTAAAACAAAATCCTGTCAACATTCGGCAACAGATAGCATGAAGAGCCAAACTCGACGACTCCTGAGTTCTGGATATCCGGTGGAACGCCTCGTGTCCGTTTTCCACCAGCTTATCAACCCAAAAGCAACCACAAAAACGCCTTTCAGTCGAAGGATAGCCAGCATACCGTACATCCATAATGCTTCCCATCGTATCCGATCCATTGCTTCACGCTATGACACGAAAGTTGTCTTTTCCAGCAGATTTAAATTGGCAAGCATGTGCAACATGATCAACCGGCAAGAAGCCAAGCCGGCTTGCGAAAAGAAGCACGCCAAGCCTTTCCGGGCCTGCTGCACAGAAAAAGTTTACTCTATCCCCCTCAAATGCGGAGCCGAGTACATAGGGCAGACCGGCCGATGCATCAACGACCGCTTACGGGAGCACGAAAACGAAGCCACCTCAAGAACTGACAACCCCATTCATCCGATTGCGGTTCACGCGAACGATTGCATTGGATGCGCGCCTGACTTCGAGGGAACCAAGACAAAAGGGGGACACCGCAATCGCCACGGACGCGAAATCATCGAATCCTTTCTCATCCAGAACGCAGAAAACAACGTTTCATCGGCCTCAGTAACATTATCAAGACGGGAATTAGAATTCATCAGGCCTGAAATTGAAAAATATCGCAACTCCCCGTAAATACACACAATCACGGTATTTCTGCCCGTGCCTCGTGGTTCCCCCTTTCCATCTCCCAGCTTTCCTTCCCCTTTATCACCCTTTCTGTCTCCGAGTTTTCCTTTCCGTCCCCCATATCACCCTTTTCATCTCCCAGTTGGCCTTCCCCTTATCACCCTATCTTGGTCGGGGTCTCGTTCAGGGTGCAATGTCTCTGCCCAAAATAAACGTCGTTGCTAAATGAAAGAAAGTGGTTGTCCTGTGCTTGTCCTCCGTGTTTTATTCTTTCAATTTTATGTATTCATGTTCAACCCGCTCGCCTTCACCAGTCACTACGCAGATTGCCCGTTTTTATCATGTCGTCGCCAGCCTACCACT
>JAZHYW010061411.1:0-13985 GCA_037355805.1 Ixodes ricinus
TATTCACTGGACGCCATATGTTGAGGTGACCTGCCCACAGCGCATGCTCAGGATGAGTTCTCATTAATGGTCTACCAAAGGCAATCTTGATGGTGTGCAATGCGCGTGTTGTAATCGTTGTAGAAGCTTGCCGTCAGCACACGTGCTCAGCAGCAGCTGAGCTCAACTATGGCCACCAGTGAATACCACCTATTGTGCTCTGCGCGTCAGCCATTTTTGGTACCATCGCTCAGTCATGCCGCCGACGACGCCGGACCTTGGCGTAATGGGGCAAATAATAGAGAGTTTTTTAGGGCGGGGACCCCAAAGCTTGGGGGGCCCCAAAGAAATAGAGGGCTCAACACTGCGCTTGCGCCGAACCCAAACTCCGTTTGGGGGTTTGGGATTTGCGCTTGGGCCCCCAATTGCTTGGGGCCGGAGTTGCGTCGGCAAACATGGCGGCGCCCTTTCCGCTCGCTTCGGAGCAAATTCGTCATGGTCGCTGCAGAATTAGCCAATTTCAATGCCAATGAATGGTGCAACCGGCTTTCGCTTTGCTTTATCTCGCTCAATTCACAAAGAATGAGCGGTGGGCTCGCCCCATTTTAAAGATTGTCCCCGAGTCTGGCCGTTCCTAAGCCTAAAGAGACGCGGTAACCGTTGACATGGCAACGTATGGCTACTATGTGGCTCCGAGTGGATTTCGTTCGTGGCACGATACCTGCAGCTTGAAAACAAGTATTTCAAGGCTTCAAAGTCGCTCCAGTTCAGATCACAATAGTGCAACTGCTCGCAGAGTATGCGCGCTGGCGTTCGTCTCAGTCTCGGCATAGTTGAAGGCCTAAATCTTCGGCTGCAGATGGTCAAAGCGCACACGAACGCCCAAAAAATTCGAGAACGAGCCATACCTAAAACAGCGCGCAAGCACAGGAGGAAGAAAATAGAACACAGGAAAGAGCGCTGACTCCCAACTTATGTATTGTGAAAGAAAGAGAAAGAGGAAGCTTCAGACATGAAGCCCACGCGCACCCACAAGGTAAAAAGAAGAAAGAATAAAAACAGATACATTACTAAGTTCCAGTAGAAAAGGAGAAAACTGACATTATAAGGTCACGACAAAAAAAAAAGATGAGAAAAAAGGAGAAAGCAAAACAACAACGTGGGCTTCATGTCTGAAGCTTCCTCTTTCTCTTTCTTTCACAATACATAAGTTAGGAGTCAGCGCTCTTTCCTGTGTTCTATTTTCTTCCTTCTGTGCTTGCGCGCTGTTTTAGGTATGGCTCGTTCTCGAATTTTTTGGGCGTTGTGTGTGCTTTGACCATCTGCAGCCGAAGATTTAGGCCTTCAACTATGCCGAGACTGAGACGAACGCCAGCGCGCATACTCTGCGAGCAGTTGCACTATTGTGATCTGAACTGGAGCGACTTTGAAGCCTTGAAATACTTGTTTTCAAGCTGCAGGTATCGTGCCACGAACGAAATCCACTCGGAGTCACATAGTAGCCATACGTTGCCATGTCAACGGTTACCGCGTCTCTTTAGGCTTACGAACGGCCAGACTCGGGGACAATCTTTAAAATGGGGCGAGCCCACCGCTCATTCTTTGTGAATTGAGCGAGATAAAGCAAAGCGAAAGCCGGTTGCACCATTCATTGGCATTGAAATTGGCTAATTCTGCAGCGACCATGACGAATTTGCTCCGAAGCGAGCGGAAAGGGCGCCGCCATGTTTGCCGACGCAACCCGGCCCCAAGCAATTTGGGGGCCCCACGCTATTTCTCGAATTTCACGTTGGGTGCGCGCGCCAACCCAAGACCCCAAACGGAGTTTGGGTTCTGCGCATGCGCAGTGCTAAGCCCCTATTTCTTTGGGGCCCAAAGCTTTGGGACCCCCTATTATAAAACTCTCTATAACTGTCGTGCTGCTTCAGCTACAGGATGGGCTAAAAGCAAGCTGCATTTACCAGCGTCGTGCGTGTGACCGGGGAATGGCCCCTCCAATTCGCAGATAATTTCATTGGCGCACATGATAGCCTGGTATTTGAGGGCGTGCACTCTGTTTTGACCAGGGAAGTAAAACTTCTGATTCAGAGACGGTCGGCAGATGGGTCTTGCTTTGCCGTTTCAACTGGTGTTATCCTCTCTATTATTTGTACCGAGAGCCACATTAAAGTGTCGTTTCAGCGCAAATGTTTCGCGTTTTAATAATTTTTCACTGTTAGATAGTTCGTTCGTTGTCCACAATGGCGCTGCATGCGAAAAAGGCGAGCGTGCCGCGTTGCGTCGTCACAAACCCTATTCTATAAGCACGCTGCGTGAGGTGTCGTTGCGTTGGGTACCCCAAAACGTTGGGTTCCCCAAAGCGTTGGGGCACCCTATTCTAAAACTCTCTAATCTTTTCTCATTAGGAAGTCGTCTGATTAGGCCATCGGCACCTTTTTTACAGCAGTCAACGGTGTGCAGGACCAGTGTGATCATAAAAAAACAGGTATACAAAGAATACAAAATTTATATTAGCTATACATCACTATCACAATAGCTATTATTAGCGTCATCAAAACTTTCAAATTAAAATCAATCACATCGAAATTATTGAGATATCATTTTGTGCAGCGCAGTCCACAAATGGTGAATTTTTTTTTTTGTAAAATTTGCAGAGAACGAATTTACCTCAGCTTCTGCAAATTCTGCAAAAACCGATAGCTTCGCTGCGTTTCCCTTTTCCTCAGGTAAGTTCGCTCTTTGCCAATTTTACAAAAAAAAAAAAAAAAAAAGCACAGCACAACTTGCGGGCGACGCTGCACAAAATAGTAGCACGAAAGGTTAAGAAACCGAATTTCGCGGTCGGTTTAAAGAGCCTGGACGCGCTATCTTGGGACACCTGGTAGACTCAATGTTAAGGCTCGTTCACACTCTTGCAACCGAGTACCGACCAAGAGAGGCCAGACCGGTTTTTCTAAGACGTCGTAAGAGGCTTAAAACCGGTCTTGTCTCTCTCGGTCGTACTCGGTTGCAAGAGTGTGAGCAGGCGCTTTAGACTTTCGGGAAATGATTCTCCCGGGTTCCGGAAGAATAGACGCTGCATAATTTTTTAACGTCGAAGAACGGTCAATCGTTGTCAACGCGTAGGTTAGCTCGAACCGACTTGTTTGTACAATGCAAGACGAAAGAAAGAGCCTTTCGCTTGAAATCCGCGAAGCCGTCCTCGACCTGCCCTATCCCCCCTGCCTACTGGCCTGTAAGACATGCCTTGTCAGCATTGTGTGAATGGAAAGAGCTTCTGCACGACATAAAAATTTTAAATTTATTTTCGCTGTAAGTTAGAGCGCAGTCAACAGAACAGTTCGATGAGGCCAATCAAGAAGAGACAAAAATCAAAACGTAACAGTGTTCTACGACTTTTAGTGCGTTTGCTGTCACCGGTTAAGGCTGCGGTCACACGGCAGCCATCTTGAACAAGGCGTTAGTTCAACCAATAGATGGCGACACGCACCCGTGGGGTGTAAAGCCCCTCTATCCTGGGAAAAGTGGCGCCATTCATTGTCGTAGAAATGCTCGTGGCACGTGTCGCGCGCCACTTCTGGGAAATTCATGGCGTCTGAAATTTAGCTCAGTGCTGCGCTGTGCCGCCATGATCTTCCCAAGGGCTGCACGTTGCACGTGCCTCGTGCATCGACGAACCTTGCGCTACTTTTGAAACATGAAGGGGCTTTAGTGGGGTGGCCGAAACATTGGTTCACGGTGGGATGGCTCGAGCACCATCACGTTCCCCTCGTGGCCTTGCTCGCGCCGCTGCCAGCTGTGCTCAGCTGGCTCAATAGACCATTTGCTGTCTTACCCAAGCATCAAGGAGAATGCAGGGATTGGTGTTCCACGCGCCACACGCGCACGCCTTTCCTGTATAAATGATTCGAAGTAAATAACCAAAAGAAAGCATTGACGAACGCGCGTGCAAGATGCCATTTGTTTTAGGTTTTGCTTTGGAAAAGTTACTACTGCTGAGGCCAGCACGTGCGGCGCGTGGAACACCAATCCCTGCATTCTCCTTGATGCTTGGGTAAGTACAGCAATAGGTCTATAGCGTGGCCCAGCAAACGCATGTTTGCGAAAATGTCAGGCTTTGTATAAATTGTTCTCTGATATAGGGAGATGCAGTTCGGCGGTTGTCACGGGCTTTCGCAATAAATCTTACCAAGAAGGAATCAATTGTTGATTGACGTGTCAATATTCTATCAATGAAAACTTCTTCTGCAGGAATGCACGCTCAGTAGACTCAATCTTCCAAGACACCAGTGGAAGCGGACGTCAAGTAAACTGCTTCGCGATTTACGGTACTTACCTCACCATTATAATGATGACTGAAAAGTGATGTCACAAAATATCGTGTTTCACGGGATTCGGAAGATGTTGTAAAGGTTGTTACATTATAGTTCCCAGAAAACAAACGCCGTTGCAATATTTTCGGAAGTACCGACACACATAATGTTGTAAGTACAGCTTAGGAGGAGTATGATGAAAACCCTCCGAATAAATAGGAAGATGTTTATTTGCAATGAAGACGCTATGAATGAACGGCGTAGAGCGACGGCAAGTTAAGAGCGTTTGGGAATTTATAAGTTCACGTGATTGCTAACTATGGACATGCGGAGTTGCCGTGATGACCTGATATCGGACGACTCGTGGCAGACGAACAAGCAAGTTTCTTCTCAGCGAATGGTAAGCGTACAGTGTCAAGCACAGAACGTGGCTACCGACGTTCTCGACGTTTCGAACACTTACCGCTTTCGAGAAAAGTGCTGGCACCTGGGCTAACTTTGTGCAAAGACTCGAAGTCTTCCTCGAGTCCAGCGCCATCATGAACAGTAACTGAAAACGATCCACTATTCAGTCGGTGGGTGGCGAAACGTATCCGCATCTGCGGAGTCATGGTCGATGCGTTCTCTAAGTGGTTGGAAGTTTACACGATGCCTGCCACGACGTCCAAACGCGTCATTGACGTTCTACGCTCTCTTTTCCCTACTTTTGCCCTACCAAAAATACTTTTCTCTGATAACGCGCCAAATCTTGCTTCAAATAAAATAAACAAGTTTTTGAAAAAGAAAAAAAAAAAACGGCATCAGGCATCACATTAGTGCACCATACCATCCTGCAACTAACGGGCAAGCAGAACAGATAGTGTGCGAAACGAAGAAAGCCCTCTTGAAGCTTACGGAAGAAGCAGTTCAGTGAAGAATCGCCAGGTTCTTGTTCCAGCAGCACGCGACGGTCTCATCTTACACGGTAAAAACACCGGCCGATGCAATGTTCGGCGGACGAAGAGCCAGAGCCCTCGATCTCATGATACTATGGTGTACGAACGAAGATTAAGAGATTCCAAGATCGGGAGTAATGCCTACTTATTCGGTCGGACAACTCGTCTACGTGAGGAATTTCAGCGGAAGTCGGGCCTTCCATGTAAAACTTGAGTAGAAAAGGCTCTATGTTGGTCGACCAGAAGGTGTCTTCCCTCTGAATACGATGGATATCAATGCCCTTGAGCGTAAATATTAACGAAATCACAAAACTTTCTTTTTGTATTGTGTAACTGCCCTTGTATTTGGTAGTAGAAGCTATGGTATTGATTTGGACCTTTCACACCAGGCTCCTTTTTCTTATTTTTCGCCTCATACTCCTTTGCGGTTTCAGTAGGCTTCAAGAATCTTTTGGAACGGGGACACTTTACGTCAATGAGGCCATTTGTTCCAAGTAGTCAATCAGGGAATGCTGCTAGAAATCCGTCCCTCATATTAACGAATAAGCCGCACTTCTGTACAGTGCAGTTTTCCTGTTCCACGTACAGTTGTAAAGCAGCATCCTCATTGATTCGACAATATTCTGTTGCGGGTGAAGAAAGGTCTTTGGGTACACGATACTTGAAACAAGTCTGGCACTGTACGTTGTGGTTCGATACCCACTAATGTCGTCGTCCTTATAGAGCTGCATCATTTAATCATTACCTAGTAACCTCCTATTGCTCTTCATCAACAATAAGTACAATAGGCTACCGCCATATTACAATACATGAATTAAAAAATTGAGTCGTTCATGCAGTCCTTCAATATGTTTAATATTTATATAATGTTATTACGTTACATTACCTCGAGACGATCGACGTCCATCGTCGATCTTCAAATACTTATATAAGGGGGGGGGGGGGCGATCGGTTGCCGAGTGCATGTTTATACTCCGTTTCACCATATGTTGTACCGCAGCGAAGGCTAGAAGCGCGAGCTCATAGCGTTGACAGCTGCCTTTAGTGCACGAGAGCTTGTGCCGCCGAGATGTGCCGTACAGCAAAAAGCTCGCGCTTGTAGCCTTTCATGCGGTACACCATAAGGTGAAATAAGGTATAGCGCACACCAGCTCGGAGCACGTGGAGCGAAAGCTCGCGCTGCAGAACCCACCCCGCCCCTGCCCGTTTCGATGTGGAAGAGCATATCATACCGGCGTGCGGTCGTGTATCACTACTGCGTGGTGCACGTTAAAGTCCCCAGGTTTGCGGTTGTACCGCACTGGCTAAATTGCTCATCTACACCTGAGACACTAGATGCCCACTAAGGCCTGGTTCACACTTCCGAATCGGCGGGCGAATCTGCGAGAATTCGGCCACCGGGCGTAGCGTCCACTGTACATTGCCGCGGCCGATTCCGCTTCGGCGGCAGCGGATTAGCGGTAAGTGTGAACCAGGCCTAAGGCAGACTAACTTCCGGCGGTATAAACATACACACAACAATTTGCAATTAGACGCACAATCACAAATAACACAGCGTGCCGCCTCTTTTCTTTGGACCGTCTTTTTTTAACCAGCGCAAGCTCGCGCGTTCTCTCTTTTGAGACGGTTAGAACTAACGTTGATTAGAACAGTCGCACATAAAACCTCTCACTATGTGAAGGTGGTTAAAACTAAATAAGCTATAATAATGGTGTATTATTCATATTTAGTTTCAGTTTCAGTCAGGGGAAAGGAGGTTCGCGGGAAGTAGGGCCAATAAATGAGCTGCGCTTAGAGTATCGGCACTCTCCTCCCCGACAGTGTTGTGGGCGCCGCCATTTTGGTGCTTGTGCAGAGCAGGCGCAACTGCCGATCGTCATGATTCAAAATTGCGACTTCCTCAGCATTAGATTCGGTGTTAGGAAGCTCATGTAATATTGCTTTGCTTTGTCGCAAACTGTTTAAAATGGAGGACGGAAAAGCGTTTCTTGTGACTTCAGATACAGCTTCAAATAACTGGCAACCATGATTTTAAGCCACAATATGGCCAAGTGTCGCTACTCTGAAGCGTAGCTTATTTAATGACACTATTCATGCCCTTGTTCAAGAAGCTTGTAATACCTGGAGGGGCCATGACGTGAGCCCCGTGGATTCCACAAGCCACTACCTTTTGACACCTGCCTCGTCCTCATTTTTCCCGCTAGTGCCAGTAAATTAGCTACGCTTCAGAGTAACGACACTTGGCCATATTGTGGCTTAAAATCATGGTTGCCAGTTATCTGAAGCTTTATCTAAAATCACAGGAAACGCTTTTCCGTCCTCCACGAATGTTTAAACCACCCGCGACAGAGCATAGCAATATTGTATCAGCTTCCTAGCATCGCATCTAATGCAGAGGAAGTCGCACTTTTGGATCATGACGATCGGCAGTTGTGTTTGCTCTGCACAAGACCCAAAATGGCGGCGTCCAAAACAATTTTGGGGAACGGAGTGCCGATGCTTTAAGGCTGCGGTCCCACGGCGGCCATCTTGAACAAGGCGTTAGTTCAACCAATAGATGGCGACACGCACCCGTGGGGTGGCCGAAACATTGGTTCACGGTGGGATGGCTCGAGCACCATCACGTTCCCCTCGTGGCCTTGCTCGCGCCGCTGCCAGCTGTGCTCAGCTGGCTCAATAGCGTGGCCCAGCAAACGAATGTATGCGAGAATTTCAGGCTTTGTATAAATTGTTCTCTGATATAGGGAGATGCGGTTCAGCGGTTGTCACGGGCTTTCGCAATAAATCTTACCAAGAAGGAATCAATTGTTGATTGACGTGTCAATACTCTTTCAATGAAAACTTCTGCAGGGATGCACGCTCAGTAGACTCAATCTTCCAAGACATCAGTGGAAGCGGACGTCAAGTAAACTGCTTCGCAATTTACGGTACTTACCTCACCATTATAATGACGACCGAAAAGTGACATAACGAAATATTGTGTTTCATGGGATCCGGAAGATTTTGTAAAGGTTGTTACATTATAGTTCCCAGAAAACAAACGCCGTTGCAATATTTTCGAAAGTACCGATATAATGTTGTAAGTACAGCTTCGGAGGAGTATGATGAAAACCATCAGAATAAATAGGAAGACGTTTATTTGCAATGAACACGCTATGAATGAACGGCGTTTAGCGACGGCAAGTTATGAGCGTATGGGAATTTATAAGTTCACGTGATTGCTAACTATGGACATGCGGACAATGACGACCTGTTTTGTCGGGAGATGGAGTAGCGGTGATGACCTGATATCGGACGAATCGTGGCAGACGAACAAGCAAGTTTCTTCTCAGCGAATGGTAAGCGTCCAGGGTCAAGCACAGCACGTGGCTACCGACGTTGTCGACGTTTCGAACACTTACCACTTTCGACAAAAGTGCTGGCACATCAGCTAACTTTGTGGAAAGAGTCGAAGGCTTCCTCGAGTCCAGCGCCATCATGAACTGTAACTGAAAACGATCCACTCTTCACTCTGTGGGTGGCGAAACGTATCCGCATCTGCGGAGTCATGGTCGATGCGTACTCTAAGTGGTTGGAAGTTTACACGATGCCTGCCACGACGTAAAAACGCGTCATAGACGTTCTACGCTCTCTTTTCCCTACTTTTGCCCTATCAAAAATACTTTTCTCTGATAACGCGCCAAATCTTGCTTCAAATAAAATAAACAAGCCCCCCCCCCCCCCAAAAAAAAATGGCATCAGGCATCACATTAGTGCACCATACCATCCTGCAACTAACGGGCAAGCAGAACAGTGGGTGTGCGAAACGAAAAAAGCCCTCTTAATTGAAGCTTACGGAAGAAGCAGTTCAGTGAAGAATCGCCAGGTTCTTGTTCCAGCAGCACGCGACGGTTTCATTTTACACGGTAAAAACACCCGCCGAAACAATATGTTCGGCGGACGAAGAGCCACACCGCTCGATCTCATATGATACTATGGCCATGAATGAAGATCGAGAGACTCCCAGATCAAGAGTAATGGCAGATTATTCGGTCGGACAAACTTGTGTACGTGAGGAATTTCAGCGGAAGTCAGTGCCTTCCATGTAAAGCTTGAGTAATACAGGCTCATGTTGGCTGCAGAAGGTTCATCCTCTGGCGACGCTGAATATCAGTACGCTGAGTGCTCGAATAGCATCGACAACGTCGTGCAAGGTAAGCTGGCGCATTTCGGTAGTCGGTTGACGACTAGCAGGTACGTCAGAGCCTTTACGTGCGTATGCAACCTGGTTGACACTGTCCGCACCTGCTCGCAAGATCGTCCAGCGAACCTGCTCGATGCTCGTTTGCAGTGCAGGAACCGTTGAAGCAAAGCACGACGTATATCGCGGACACTCAGTAAACTGTCCGACAGACGTGTTCAGCGATATCAGTTGCTAGCATGTCAACGTGTACTTGCTCGGTTGTCCATCGTCTTTACGCATAGACGCAACTCAGCGTCAGCATTGCATCGAGTCGACAGTCTAGCGAGTGCTGTACACGTTACCGTATGTAACGAGATGCGCATTACCGTTACTGCGTTAGAGGTGACAAGACCGTTACTAGTTCCTTTCTGAAGCGTGACAGAAATGAGCTACTCGAGTAGCCGTAGATACGTCATCGACAGCGTTCAAGTAACGTCGATCCTTGTACGCGTCACGTACATGTCAGGTGAAAACACCCGCCTGAAACAATATGTTCGGCGGACGAAGCAGCTACTGCCGCTCGATCGTCATATGATACTATCGGCCATGAATGAAGATCGAGAGACTCCCAGATCGGGCGTAATGGCAGATTATTCGGTCGGACAACTTGTAGTACGTGAGGAATTTCAGCGGAAGTCGGGCCTTCCATGTAAAACTTGAGTAAAAAAGGCTCTATGTTGGTTGACAAGAAGGTGTCATCCCTCTGAAGACGTTGGATATCAATGCCCTTGAGTGTAAATATAACGAAATCACAAAACTCTCTTTGTGTATTGTGTAACTGCCCTTGTATTTGGTAGTAGAGGCTATGGTGGTGATTTGGACCTTTCACACCAGGCTCCTATTTCTTATTTTTCGCCTCATACTCCTTTGCGGTTTCAGTAGTCTTCAAGAATCTTTTGGAACGGGGACAATTTACGTCAATGAGGCCATTTGTTCCAAGTAGTCAATCAGGGAATGCTGCTAGAAATCCGTCCTTTATATTAACGAATAAGCCGCACTTCTGCACATTGCAGTTTTCCTGTTCCACGTACAGTTGTAAAGCAGCATCCTCATTGATTCTACCATATTCTGTTGCGGGTGAAGAAAGGTCTTTGGGTACACGATACTTGAAACAAGTCTGGCACTGTACGTTGTGGTTCGACACCCACTAATATCGTCGTCCTTATAGAGCCTGATAATTTAATCATTACTTCGTCACCTCATATTGCTCTTCATCAACAGTAAGTACAATAGGCTACCGCCATATTACAATTCAAGAATTGAAAAATTGAGTCGTTCAGTCCTTCAATATGTTTATTAATTATATAATGTTATTACGTTACATTACCTCGAGACGATCGACGTCCATCGTCGATCTTCAAATACTTATATAAGGGGGGGGGGGGCGATCGGTGGCCGAGTGCATGTCTAGCGCACACCAGCTCGGAACACGTGGAGCGAAAGCTCGCGCTGCAGAACCCACCCCGCCCCTGCCCGTTTCGATGTGGAAGAGCATCATACCGGCGTATGGTCGTGTATCACTACTGCGTGGTGCACGTTAAAGACCCCAGGTTTGCGGTTGTACCGCACTGGCTAAATTGCTCATGTACACCTGAGACACCAGACGCCCACTAAGGCAGACTAACTTCCGGCTGTATAAACATACACACAACAATTTGCAATTAGACGCACAATCACAAAGAACACAGCGTGTCACCTCTTTTTTTTTACCGTCTTTTTTTAACCAGCGCAAGCTCGCGCGTTCTCTCTTTTGAGACGGTTAGAACTAACGTTGATTAGAAACAGTCGCACATAAAACCCGCGTTTCTCCTACCCGGCCGCTTCCTCCTCTCATTATGTGTAGGTGGTTAAAACTAAATAAGCTATAATAATGGTGTATTATTCATATTTAGTTTCAGTTTCAGTCAGGGGAAAGGAGGTTCGCGGGAAGTAGGGCCAATAAATGAGCTGCGCTTAGAGTATCGGCACTCTCTTTTTCGACAGTGTTGTGGACGCCGCCATTTTGGTGCTTGTGCAGAGCCAACGGTAGAGCAGGCGCAACTGCCGATCGTCATGATTCAAAATTGCGACTTCCTCAGCATTAGATTCGGTGTTAGGAAGCTCATGTAATATTGCTTTGCTTTGTCGCAAACTGTTTAATGTGGAGGACGGAAAAGCGTTTCTTGTGATTTCAGATACAGCTTCAAATAACTGGACACCATGATTTTAAGCCACAATATGGCCAAGTGTCGCTACTCTGAAGCGTAGCTTATTTAATGACACTATTCATGCCCTTGTTCAAGAAGCTTGTAATACCTGGAGGGTCCATGACGTGAGCCCTGTGGATTCCACAAGCCACTACCTTTTGACACCTGCCTCTTCCTCATTGTTCCCGCTAGTGCCAGTAAATTAGCTATGCTTCAGAGTAACGACACTTGGCCATATTGTGGCTTACAATCATGGTTGCCAGTTATCCGAAGCTTTATCTAAAATCACAGGAAACGCTTTTCCGTCCTCCACGAATGTTTAAACAACCCGCGACAGAGCCTAGCAATATTGTATCAGCTTCCTAGCACCGCATCTAATGCAGAGGATGTTGCACTTTTGGATCATGACGATCGGCAGTTGTGTTTGCTCTGCGCAAGACCCAAAATGGCGGCGCCCAAAACAATTTTGGGGAACGGAGTGCCGATACTTTAAACGCAGCTCATTTAGTGACTCTAGGCATGAAGTGAACTCGGGTGTATTCTTTCCCTCTTCGTCTTTATCGTTTATTGATTTCAATTATATCGAATAATGAACACTTTATATCACGCTACGCTTGTGTAATTATTTCTCTTAGATTTATTAACCTGACCCAGTACTTAAACCGTTCATTTATCGATAGTAAATCTTCAAATATATTTTCTAAATGTGAAGGTGAAACGACACGGAGATTGATGATGATACAGACGCCAACGCCGCCCTCGAAAATTGTTTGAACTTGGAAATCAGCAGTTTTGTCTGCCATCCGCCAGGTAGCACAACAAAACACCCAAACAGTTTTTAATTGTTTTTAAAATTAGCTAAGCTCTACAACTATCAAGAAACCAAAGCAAGATCATTGGGAAAATCTAATACATCGCAATGTATATCTATTCCATAGAATAAATGTTATTAGATGCCAATAAATCTGTTTGATGTCCAAAAAAGATGTGCGTCAAAAACAGGTAAGTTTGAAGGGCTCCCGGAGCGTTATGACTTTGAAAATAAAAAAAGCCACCGTCCACCTCTTGGGCAACTATTGTAGTTCTAAATGTTCTAAACGATTTTACCATGGTTTAATTATTTACTCAGCGGCATTTGAATTACGATGACTCGAAGCACAAAAAGTGCTACGTTTGATATAGAATATCTAAACAAAAAAATATTACACAACATTAATTTTTTTTCTGCATATTACCAAATATAATCACTACATCTGTAGCTAATTTCATTGCCCTAGCGCTTGCCATTAAAAGTATATTTGTGCTGAAAAATGTCAATTTTAGGGCAATATTTGGAGAGCTGTAAAAAACAAAGTAGTGCAAATACCAAAAAAGTATACCGTTACATTCTGCTCCGACATCATCTTAACAAAACTGCTCTATTGGAACCGTGTTATCTTTAATGAATCGTTCGTAAAACATGAACCAGCGGAGCAAGTGAGGGTCCGCGCCATCATATTCACAACGCTACAAATGCGCATGAACAGTATAAACCAATACATACATAATATCAAATGAAAGAGGATTGCATTGCCTTTCGAATGACATCAATCCCACAAAACAGTGCTTAAAAGGAGATGAGTAATGACCTACCAAAAAGTACCTAAACTGCCACATTCAGGGACCGTGTCAAACCGTCTTGAATTTGAGGTAAATGTCCTTCTCATCGTTATAAGCCATTATTCCCAGGTTTGTCGCTACTGAATCAGTTCAGACAGTCTCCGTCCTCTCCATCTCTCCTATCCCGGCTGTCTGCCAACAGTACAATGTCTTCTGCGTAGAACATTCCTGGTATAACTTGGTTTACTTTTTCTCCCTCTCTTTATATATGACACATCAAAACATAAATTGCACTCTTCAATTTATCTTCTATTCTAAAAAATATCATAAAACGTAGAGGTGATAGGAAACAGCCTGGCCCGGAGTTCTGTTTTTCTTTCGCTGCTTCTGTAATTTCTGCTTCCCATGTTATAAAACCTTATTATTTGTGTATTTTGTGTTGTAACGCGTGTAATCATGCGTGCACCTTAATCATATTCTTCAGCAGTACGCAAGGTATTTCCTGACTCACATTGTCGTGCGCCTTTAATGTCTAGGAATGCAATACATAATGTTTTTTTTTCCTCATCCGTGCTACCTCTATACATTCCGTGATAATGAATAAGTTTTTACATAATCTTCTATCTCTTCTGAACCCATACTGAGCTTACCGAAAAGGTTTTCGGTGCATTTTGTCAGTCTTTTTTTTTTTGATTATCGATTGCCAGTCTGTAACAGGACCGAAGTTACTGTTATTGGGCGGTATGATGTT
>JAZHYW010061412.1:0-39755 GCA_037355805.1 Ixodes ricinus
CCCCCAAGACGTTCAGGCTTTTGAGCGTAAAAATTGTGTCTCAGTGAACGTGTTTGGTTATGAGAGCGAGAAAAACTTGTCTACCCCCTGAAGGTAGTTGATGACGCTAGTTGGACCAGCATGTCGATCTTCTCCTTGTTGAGAACCATTTTTCTGGGCATTACAAACTTTGCGAGGCTTTTTGCAAATGCCAAAAGCCTACGCTTTCGTTGTAAGAGGTGTCTAACCGGGTTTCAGAGGCAAAAAAAAACCCTATCTGACCATTTCTCAATGTGCAGGGACAAGAAGCCGGGCAAAACCGTCTTCCCAAACAAGGGTGACGAACTGTATACACTTTCGGAGTACGCATGTCATGGAAGAGTTCCCCTTTTATTGCGTTTACGACTTTGAAGCGATTCTGGACCCAACTCAGTCGACGGGCAATGTTTTTGCGAGAATCACGTCCCCAGCTCTTTCTGTCTTCTCGTCATCCGCTCGAACGATTCGTCCATTGTTGAGGAGGAATACCTATATCGCAGACCCGACTGCGTAGAAAGATTCATTTTGATTCTCAACTTTCTAGCGAAGGAAATCCCCCGATTGATCAGGTCGAATGAAGTGCCTCTTCAAAATGACTCGAGAAAACGAGGCTTCCCACGCGGACTCTTCCCGCTGTGGCATTTGCAACGAAAGCTTTAGCAAGAAAATGAAAACTCGCGACCACATGACGGGAGAGTATAGGCGGGCGCTTTGCTCCAACCTAAACCGTCGAATCAACAAACATACCGTTCCACTCATAGCGCATAACCATTCGTATACGACCTCAGTTTCTTTCTAGGCAAGCTTAATTTGTTCGAGTCCAAGGATATTAACGTACTCGCGGAATCTCGTGTCAGAATTTTAAATTGTTAGAGATAGGCAACCGTAGCTTTATTGACAGCCTCGCATTTCTTAACGCAAGCCTGGAGACGCTCGTGCAAAATCTCCACTCTAAGGGCACAGAGCATTTTTGTTGCCTTCGGCAGTCCTTTCCCGAGCATGTCGACCTCCTTGCCCACAAAGGAGTGTTTTGTTATAATTTCATTACAAGCTTTGAGAGTTACGAGGGTCAAAGCCTCCCGCCACGAGAGGCCTTTTTTTAACAAGTTGACTGGGAACGGGTTGAAAAGATTGCTCTGAATCCGTTCGACAACAAGCGATACATTTGCAGCGACGGGATTACGACGTTTCCCGTTTGGACACAAGAGCGTTTTAGGAAGCGAGCGATATGCCTCCTCACCACACGCCATGTAAATATTTTGGACTGTGACGCAGTTGCTCGCGTTTCCCACCGCGGTGTGTGTTGAAAACTTCTTGTGTACATTTTTGTATAATCCGCCAGTGTACGGAAGCCGGAGTCTATCTCTCTTCTCGTCTCACACCCTGACCTTGTAAATATATTTTTGGCTTGTATCGCGCGCGTTGCTTTGTTATTCAACCACTTTTTTTTTGCCTCGGATGTCTTTTGATACTGCTTGTGTTGTACATTTTTGTGTAAAGTGTTTCCAGTGGTTTCACGTGTCGCGTAGAGTGATTTTAAAAGTCGTATCTGTATCTATAAGTGTGCGTGTTTTTTAGAGCGAATGATAATAAAAAAACATGAAACATCATATCTGTCTCGTCTTTAGCGCGTATGGATGCGACCACGCTCCGATCCATTTCCCACAACACGCTCCGTTCGGCAGCTGCAGATGACGCTAAAATTAGCGAGAGATGACGTGATCGCGATAGAGTTGACGCCATCTACCAAGCTGGCGCTAAAATTATCGAGAAAATGTCGCGGGATAATGGTTCACGCCAGCTAAGAGATTCAGGTGCGCGCCACCCTCAAAATTAGGTATATACAGCTTACCATGTGCGGGAAGCGCAAGGCAGGGTAACTTCAATGCTTTACGCTGGGCCAAGATGTATAGCACGGCCTGTGAACTTCAAACTTTTCCACAGTCAAAATTTAGCGGTATCCAGCTGCAGGCTAGGGGAACCTTCAGATGAGCCACAAATTTAGCGGGATCGAAGCTTTTACCATCAGATGTCAGCAATTTTTTGGCGACTTCAAATTTCCAACACTAGATGGTGTCTATTCAAAAACAAATCACTGGGTCCAGCGCGGTCTTTAAGTTTCAAGACTGGCCCACCGTTTAGCAGGTCCACTTCAAAGATTTACGCTGGACCAAGATTTAACACGGTCCGCCAGCTTCAAAGTTTAACCCTCACCTCACCCCCAATTTTGCGGCTGATGCTAATTGGACAGTCACATGATTTCCAAAGTTTATAGCGAGTCGAAGCTTTTACCACCAGACGGCAGCCAATTTGAATGAGGACCACACTTCACAGTCTGAACACTAGATGACGCCTATCCCCAAATTTCACTGCGTCTTTGGAAAGTATTTTTTTCTTTTTAACGAGCTGGCCCCAAATTTTGACGGGGTCGCTTTAAAACTTTACGCAGTAACAACATCAATCACGGCCCGCGAGGTTCAAAATTCTACAGTCATTTCAAGCCCAATGTAGCGGGACCCAGCTGCTGCTGCTATTTGGGACCGTCACATGACGCCGAAATCCATCGGGTCGAAGACCCCAAATGCTAAAGGGTCGCCTCGAGGCTACGAGTTCGCGAACACCGCTTGAATCGCGCGCGCGCGCGAAATCACGTGATAGGAAGACGAGCAACGTTAACGCCCAGCGACGTCACACGACCTCCGTCACATGACCTGCGGCAATGACGCATCCCCGTTTTTTAACCGTATTACAAAAGCCAAGTGGCAGCAGAAACACGTGATGTGAATTGCCCACGCGGACAACGCGGACAACTTTTCAGCACCAGATGGCGCAAGGTCAGACCCACGACGCAAGATGTCACTCATGTCCTAACAACAAAGACGCTTAGCAACAAAAGACACGCGCCATCTATGAACCGAGGTGTCAACTGCGCAGCGATTCAAATATCAGGTGACCTTGGTCACATGACCCACCGGGAAAACACGCGACAATGCATTTCGCGTCACTCGGCGACATATCTGTGTCGTCATCGTGACAGTGCATTTTCCCGCCTGACAGATGACTCAATAATCTTGAACCCTTCCGTCATCCTTGTAGCGCCCTCCGGTGAATTACTCAGCAATTCCGTTACAAAATCCAAGCGTTGCGAACGCTCTAACACGTGGTCTGAATTGCGCGGAGCCCTTTTAGCGATTAAAATGCATTTACCGCGCAGCGATTCAAATAATGTCACGTGATCATCATGTGACCGGAGCGCAGCGCCCTCTGTTGGATGCAGCACAAAGCCTGTGTGACATCAGTTGAGCGCCATCTGTCGTACGCAGCTCGAACCCTGTGCGACATCAGCTGAGCGCCATCTGTCGTACGCAGCTCGAACCCTGTGCGACATCACGTGGTTGTTATCATGAATTGCACACACCCGATCAACTAACACAAGTTAAGCGGTCTGTACCCAAGGTCGACAGGTCGACTCCCAGTCGCCCGCGCAGCCTTTTTAATCGAAAAAATGCATTTACCGCGCAGCGATTCAAATCACGTCACCATCATGTGACCGGAGCGCAGCGCCCTCCCTCGGATGCAACACAAACCCTGTGCGACACTCACGTGAGCGCCATCTGTCGTACGCAGCTCGAACCCTGTGCGACATCACGTGGTTGTTATCATTGCACACACACACGAACAACTAACACAAGTTAAGCGGTCCGGGAAGCATTGTGCTCGTAGCTCAGGGGATAGAGCGTCGGGCTGCTGTACCCAAGGTGGAGAGGTCGAGTCCCCGTCGCCCGCAGAGCCTTTTTTAATCGAATAAAATGGGCATTTACCGCCCAGCGATTCAAATAATGTCACGTGACGGTCACGTGACACGTGGCGCTGTGCTGCGTCATGTGACCGCAGCGCAGCGCCCTCCCTCGGATGCAGCACAAACCCTGTGCGACATCACGTGAGCGCCATCTGTCGGACGCAGCTCGAACCCATCACACGTAAGACGCCCTTAGCGTGTGACATCACGGGGTTGTTATCAGGTGATGACCACAACACCTGGCTTGTGGTCTGAGGTTTGCGGTTTGAGGTCTGAGGTTTGCGGTTTGTGGTTTGCGGTGGCACGCTTCTGGCACGCGCCTGACACGTGACCTCACACCTATACCGAGCACGTGACGCGAGGGCGGGACCTCGCTGAGCTCCGATTGGTCACTGGATAATGCCCTGTGGGCGGGGCCATCGATGCCCACGGCCTGTCATTGGTCCCTGGGATGGGAGAGAGGAAGAGGCCCCGCCCTGCTGCTCTGTGATTGGCCTGAGGTCGCCAAGGGTCGGGGCTGGCCCCGCCCCTTGGGGCGTTGATTGACAGGTGGCCGACTTCGTACATGTTTGTTACTACTGTGCGGTATTGTTTCGTTTATGAAGTTTTATTCGCTACAAACATATTAAATTGCTTATTGAAAAGGAACTATCAAGTTCAACTGAATTAGTCGTCAACGGCCAAGGGAAGCTACTTCGTCTACGAGAATACCCACCCAGCTTCCCATAACGAAGTTCGTGACCTCTCCGGGCCTGATAACCCGGACGGCGCTAGGTGACCCAGCAAAGATCCCGTACTGCGATCTAAACGCGTAGCATTTATAGGCCTTATGTGACGTCAGCCGAGTTCTGCCGTTTGATGTGCCGTTACATTACGCTGCAACATGACGTCACTGTGTCACGTAACGTCACAGCGTCATATGACAGCATCACGCGACCCTCAAGGACGCACGAGGAGATGTGAACTTACGTCACGTGACGTAACGTTGAGGCCACGTGACTTAACAGCGTCTTATGACTTTTCGGTGCAATGCGGCGACACAGTGTGACTTCATTTTATCATGTGACGTGACAGCGTGACAAAACAGACGACACGAGTGTTTTTACCCTCTGGTCTCATCATCGTGCCAACTCCACGGTCAAACGTCAAGTATTGCGAAGCCCGTGAAGTCATTAGCGTGACGTCACCATCAAGGATACATCTGATCGCTGACACAAAAACCATCAGAGCTGGCTCCATAAATTTTAGGATAAAGAAAATAGTTTTACAGAGCTTTTTTAAACGAAGAATTGGTCCTTTTATTTGTGTTCTGAAACTACATGAGGCCCGGATGAAAGTCTTACCATTTAAACGTAGATGGAAAAGAGTGTACGTTTCGTCTTTGCCATACATTTGCCTTCGACGTTAAATGTGTTCATATCATAAGCTCTCCTTTCAGGATCTCTCAACCCAAGTCAAAAACAGGTTCTCCATTCAAGCAAATTAAATGTGTTTGATTGGTACACAGATAAAAACTTCCTAAAAGACGTTACTCATTTCTGTTGCCATAATCATAATTACTCGCTGACTCGGTTACAAATCATGTGTGTCGGTCTCAATTAGAGTAGGCTTCTATCATATGGAATCCTTCTCAAGACTACCTAATTCAAAAAATAGAGTCAATTTAAAACAGGATAAGCAGATTTATTTACAGATATTATTCTCGTCACACAAGCGTACCTCAGCTGACAGAAAAAGCAAACTTCCCACTCCTCTCTACGAGAAGAAAACTTTGTAGTCTAACCTTCATCCATTACATCTATTATAATTACCCACTCCTCAAGCTGGAACTTTCAAAGCCGCCACACCGTATTTGTCCTCGATTTGATCATCAGCATAAGATACTATTACAAACATCACATACTAAACTTTTCCAGACATCACCTTTACAGTTGGCAATTTCCGACTGGAACAAACTTCAGCTAATAGTGTGTCTTAATAAATTGCGACGAATTTAAAAGTGTGTGTGCTCAATACTGCGTAAATTGATATATATGGTTTCCACGTGCTTTCATTATATTGTATTGTTGCATGATGTTTGTTCATATTTTCACTGTTCTGTTTTCTTTGTATACTGTTGAATTTCTCGGCTCATGTATGCCCCCTTGGGGAGCTTGTGAGGTACAAATAATTGAAATGAAATGAAATGAAGTCAGATTGGTACCGCTCTAATTGATAAGACATATAAGGAGAAAGAGAAGGGGGCGTACTAACTGGAGGCCACATTTGAATGCGGTGTTCATAGCACATACGCGACAATGACAATGTGCTTGTCATTGGGCTGGGCGTCGATTAAAAATTTTAACCCGATTAATCGCCACCCTTTAGTCGATTAATTATCGATTAATCGGTTGCGTTGATTTTTATAAATAATATATCAAAAAGGGTGCAACAACTCGTCTTGCCTTTGAAGACTCATTTTACTCTCTGTTACATGGCGCAAAGGACATTTACAATTAGGATATATATAGTTCAACGATTCAAAGACCACATATTTTTGCTCCAGCTCCAAAGACAAAGAAGTTTGTCCATATTCTCCGACAGGAAGACAAGAAGTCAGGGCTTGGGCGATACTTTCTCCTTTCTTCAGAGAAAGGGGCCTCGACGAGAAGGCGTTGATTGTTGTCTGCGTTTTGGCGGATGGTCCTCGCTGCAGCGGCGTACATGGGTGCTTCGCTCGTAGGTGATACTGAAGCGAACTTATGCTTCCATTGTATGAAAAGGGCTTTTTGCAGATGATGCAGTGGACTTCCTTCGAGTTAAAAACTTCGCCGCTGGAGTTTACTTTAAACCCAAACTTTCCACCGAGATTGCCTTTCATACTCGTGAACTCGTCCATTCTTACGGGCCTAATACTGGAACAAGTAACAGTGGCGTTGTTAGCTTCCCAGCTTCTTTTTCTGCTTCTTTGTCTTGCCTGGGCAGGATGTGGAATAGATCCTCAACACGTGAAGTTTCGCGGTCGTAAAGGGATGAATTGCGGGCCCGGCTTGTTCGTCTGGACTCGGTAGAACTGTAATGTATATCCTCGAACACGTGACGCTTCGCGAGTGCGAGAATCGAACCTTGCTCATACTCATAGCACCTGATGGGAACAGAAAACCGCTCAGGACAGACCGACCGGATGCACGCCACGCAGCGTTTTCCTTAAAGGGGGGGGGGGGGGGGCATAAGTCACCCCTAGTTCGGGCAGGTCGTCCAGGATAGAGTCATGCGTGCGTCCAGTGCACTTCTTTTTGAGTACCGATTAAAAAACCGACTAACCGGTTGAAGTATTTGATCGCGATTATAGCCTTAATATATTAATCGGGAGGTTAATCGATCAATTGCCCAGCCCTAGCTTGTCATGCTGTAAAAGTGCTGTGGAAGCTCGCCGTAGAGGGCGTCACGAGCTCAGTTGCGGCCTCCACGAAGGCAAATCTTTGAAACTCCGAGCTTAGCTACTTCCAGGGATCAAGCGGCCCAAAAAGGCAATTTTCACGTTTATAAGCTTTTTAACAAAACCGGGTCTTCAATTTACGTGCAGCGAATGCCTACGTTTTTCGCAAATATCCACCAACAATTGTTGACAAATGTCGCGTTTTGCCTCATTTTTAATTGTTTTGTGTTTGCGTATATGAGATGTCCGGAAAGTATGAAGCCCTTTACTGTCATCGTAGTTAGTGGGACACTTGGAGGGTTTCGCGCCATCTACCGCGCGCCATATCCGCGCAGGACATTTTCGGCCCTCTGCCGAAAGTTTCCACATTGACATCATGCCACTGATGTCACTTCGCTCGACATGACTGTGACGTCACGCTGCGCACCACGTCACCGGTTACCTGGCGTCAACTGACACCATGACGTGACATTGTCATGTCACGTTAAACAGTGTTGCCACGCAACCTAATGACGTCAGGTGTCACCGTGAGTTATGTACTCTCATGACGCCACATCACACTGTGACGTCAATACATCACGTGACGCCAAGACGGCACGTTGAAACATAAACATAACACTGCTGGTAATAGAAACGATAAAAACAAAGCGTTTTCCCTAATCGCGCCAGAAAGGTTCTCGGGCGATAAAAATAAATAAAACTAGATGGGTGTATAGCCAAGTTAAACCGGGGAAACGACGGGCGTGAAATTAGGTGGCGCTATACGTTTGAAACTTCGGTGCGCGATTTTGGAAATGTGTTTCAGTGACCGTAACGCGCTGTTGGATTGTGTGCCATAACATTGCATAAGATCTTCAGGCAGCCACATTATCCACTTGGAACGGTTCATGCACATAGATGCAGTTTCGATATTCCCAGGATTTTAAACTTTGATGCGCGAGTTTCGATGTGTTCAACAATAGCCGCAATGCAGTCCTATTCTTGTCCAATAAAGGTGATTAACAGGTAATACATCATCATTGGTTCCAAGACGTCATGGAATTTCGTCCGGTTTGTTACTTGTTCTAACATTAAACACTTATACGGACTCTAAGGCACGCGCTCGCACCTTTACCGTTCATTGGGTCAGTCTGCCCCATAATGACACCTTAGGATCTCCGACGTCGCATCTAAGCTGCAACAATGTTTTATTTTACGGTCTGTTTAAGTGTTTGCTTTCTTAACTCGCTAATCAGACGCACAGCTTTGATGTTAATTGGCAGACACACTAAAGGGGTGGGGCCCTACTGCGCCTTTCTAAAAAATCCCATCACTTCTTCTTTTTTATTTTTTTATTCTGCTTAATGTGCTCACAAACAGCTCGAGGCCTTATTAGTGCGCACATATTACACACAATAAAAGAACAGATACAGACAAAACACAAGCAAGACGTGACTTAAAAAATAGAAAAGGAAATAAATAAAACTACGGCGGACAACGGAGAACAACAGGGCACTGATGTTTGTCAAGCGGCCAACAATGCTCTTCTAAAACTTAAAAGGGGTGCAAACAATTCTAAATCCCTCCTATCGTGATTATAAAGGAGCTGAAGGCGTGTCGTCGGGGACTGCACACAAACTTTCTGCGGGTAGAAAAGAAATGAAAATCTGATACGCTTTTAAGGAACACTGAAAGAAATCGCACTTAAAAGTAAAGGTGCATCAATTGTGGCGTTCACTATCTTATACAAAAAAGACATGTCTCGCGCTAATCTTCTTTTCTGCAAGGGTACCAGGTCAAGTAGATTAAGTAAGTATTCATAATCAAAATAAATGCGCATCCCAACCCATCTATCGTAAACAATACGCACGAGACGACGCTGCACTTTTTCTAAAATACATGATTGAGTCGATCCAATGGTGTTCCACACGACTGAGCAGAACTCAAGTTTAGACAAAACAAGGGCGCGAAATAGATGAATCATGCTAGCGTAAGTACGAAAATTCCGCGTCATTCGGGAAATAACGCCTAGCACCTGATAAGAATCATTCACAACTTTCGAAACATGCTCAGTAAACGAAAGGCGGGAATCAAACAGCACTCCCAGATCACGAATAGTATCTGACCTTGCGATAGCTGAACCTAACATGGTATACGAATACTCAATGCAGCTTGTCTTACGGGTAAAGGAAACAACCTTGGTCTTACTGGGGTTAAGTACCAAATTATTTTTCAAGCACCAGTTTAGAACTGCCTGAACATCATCTTGCATCATTAGGCAGTCAGCAGTTGAATGAATTTCGCGATAAATCTTAACATCATCTGCAAACTGCAGCACATTTGAATGCTGCACACTGTCTACCAAATCATTGACAAAAATGTTGAATAACAACGGCCCCAGATTGGACCCTTGAGGCACTCCAGTATTTAAAACATATGAGGAAGAAAAACACCCTTCATACAGCACTCTGTTACGTCTTCCGCCAAGATAACTAGACAACCAACTGCAAAACGAGCTAGTCATGCCCAACGCTGAAAATTTGGCAAGTAACAAATTATGATCTACGAGATCAAAAGCTTTAGAGCAATCGAAATAAATAGCATCAACTTGTCCACGGGACGTGACCTTAGGTAGAGTGTGTTCCAAAAATGATACAGGGTTTGTTTCCACTGAACGCCCTTGACAAAAACCATGTTGGTTGAGGCAAAGAGACGATTTAAAATGAAAATAAATATGCTTATACATTGCCTTTTCAAATACCTTAGAAAAAGAACAAAGAAGAGAAATCGGTCTATAGTTATTAACGCTGTCAGTGCGCCCAGATTTATGTATAGGTACAACTACTGCATTCTTCCATCCTTGAGGAAATACGTTTGCCTCTAAGGACATGTTAAAAACATGTAGCAACACAGGGGCAAAAATATCCCTGCATCCCTTTACAATAAAAGCAGGAATTCCGTCCTCACCGCATGACTTTTTCGGAGCGAGCTCATTGATTGCGGAAAGCATATCTTCAAGCGTAAGATTCGGAACTGCCAAGCTGCGGGTAGATTCAAGAGGAGCATCGGTCGTAACAGTGCACGGAGTAATCAAGTTACCGACGGAAGAAAAAAACGTAGCAAAAAGATCACAGACATCGGACGGCTCAGATGTATATCCAGAGTCGTCTTGCAATGCAATAGTTTTCGATCGACTAGACGTCCTCATATACCTCGCGTAATTCCATAGAGCATTAGGATCGCGTTTTAAATTACGTTCAACTGAATTTCGCCAGTTCTCCCGATCACGCCGTATCAACTTTTGGCCGCAGAACGATACTCTTTAAACAGACCCTGCCATTTCTTTATGCCGGTGTTCTTGTACTTTTTATGATACCTCGCTTTTTTACGCAACGCATCACGTAGCTCTCTGGAAAACCAAAAAGGATCACTGCTGGTGCGACCACTTCTGCGTGGAATAAAATTATTCATGGCTGCAGTTACGATGTCTGTTAGACTTTCAACTGCGCTATCGATATTGGAACATAGTGAAATAACGCTCCAGTCTACGTTGCAAAGGTGATTGTAAAGACCAAGATAATCCCCACGAGCATAGTTATACCCGAGAGACTGATTACTGGCCGACGTCCGAGCAGGAAGTACGATAGAAAGGGTGAATGGTGGATGCCATTTATCGATAGAGACAAGAGGACAGTCAGCAGCCTCGAAAGTGATTGCTGATATGTTAGTCATGCACAAGTCAAGCGTATTTCCAGCCCCGTTTGTTGTAGTATTAGGCTTTGTCTGCTCAGTCCGCAACCAGAGGTTAGGGAGTTTTCGTAGCTCGTTGCCCCTACGTCGTTACACTCTCCGCAACGAAGACGCCGCCAGTGCGCGTGCGCGCAGCAGAAGTTGACTGCAGAGTCCCGGATGTCCCGGTGGGTTGAGGAGAACGTTGCTGGACAGCAGAAACGATCTACGAAAGCACCCTACTAATAAAATGGGCGAAGCGCCTTTGTCTTTGTCTGACTCCCTGACAGAGCGGGTTGATCCCTTTTGTGAAAATTAGAAATGAATTTTAATTCAAGTTTTAATGTATTCTAGAGATTATATTAGAAACTCAATTAAAACTCATTGATAATTTTTGTAAGCGTCAGCGAATATGAATCAAGTTTTTCTCCAAACTACAAAATTTAGTTGTTGATATTGTTGTAATTTAAAAAAGGCTTTCCGTAATGATTCAATGAGTAATGAAGAAATAATATTCGGGTATGGCCGAAGCACTCTGTAAGAGCAAAATGGCCGCAATTGTGGGCAGCTGGCAACACGGAGCTTCGTCACAAAAAGGCGTCTGCCCATTCCTAACGTCAGGGGCAAGACTTTTCTCGCAAAACACTAAGACACTCAGGTGTGCCACAACCCCGGCAATCAAGACATGACTTCCTGCGACTTCTGGATTTTTCCAACATTAAAGTCGCAAATAAAAGGCGGGTACCTTTAAACCACTGGCGAAAAAGTGAAAATTACGATGCAGTCAATGGCAACCCCGAAAGAGGGCTTCACAGGATTTTTTATTAAGCCTGACGAACGGTGGCACAGGTGCGTGGGCTCCCAGAAGGCATAACTAAAGTAAATTAAGGCTATAATGTCCTAGGGTTCCAACATTTTATAGAATAAAGTAATGGCTGATTGTACGTTTCCAGACAGACATCGCATTTTCAAACCTTTTACTTCAACTCAAAATATTTTTCCTTTGCGTCTTTAAAACGTGCCTATTTTTTTCCCTATGGGTATCTCTTTCCAATTTAAACCTAACCCTAATCATTGTGTACACCAGTGAGTTTCACGTGGATGGGATCATCGTCAGAACGCACTTGGATTGGTGGAGCTATCGACATACCAAACTGCCGCCTAACTGGACCCACAGCTTACGAGAACGCTTTCAACCGCTACGAAGTTTCCATGGTAAGACTATTTTAGTAAACATCTGACCCCTATTTGCCATAAAATGTATAAGAGACTATTTGGTATCTATCAAAAAGGCAGACTCACAGTTTTTGTGACGTTTGTTTGTCCACACAATAGTTTTTTTCTCCATTTTATTTTAAAATACCGGAGTAATTTGCATTTTAAATCGGACGAGAATGCACACATTACATTTGATTGCGCTCTATTAAAACGGCATTTCGTTGTAATACAAAATGATGTATGGGAGAATGGTGGTTTCTATGCTTGGGAGAAGAGCGTGTTAATTCAAGTAATCGATGAAGAAATAATTAACAATTAACACTGGGACGACACAACCACATCTTTCAACTAGCAACAGACGATTGAAAATTCCCCAGCGAGCAGCCGACTATAGACGATTGCAAGCAAGGCGACCGACCGCCGCCATGCCTCTGCTCGTGCGGGAAAGCTCGTGCAACTGAAAGCTTGCCGAAGCTATGTTCACGCGCACGCTGATCGTGCTTGCGCTCATGGGGCACAAGTTCGGCCCCATGCTTGCAAATGTCTATACCCACGAGGGAAAGAAGGAAGAAGGGGAGATAAAAAACGCGAAGTACAAGTCAGAGAGGTGGGTTTATCCCGGATTTTAGAAATTTAACCTCCGTTTTTGTCAGCAGGAGGGAAGGGTTTGACACGTTGTTGTTTGCTATGGTCATGGCAAATGACTCCGTGATCTCCCTACCGAACATTTTTTTTGTATTTTAGAAAGCAGCAAAAAACAAGGGAACTTTAACTGCCGAACATAGCAGACAAGCGCAGCACTCTGTCTGTTGTGTTTTGCCTCTTTTTTTGTTTTACAGCGGTTGCTGATATTAGCTTTGCCCACCACTGAAAATGACGTCCGTTGTTTTAGTTGGCGATGTGGGGTGTTCGTCGCCGATGTTGCCAAATCCTCGAAAATGATCGCCCGCCGCTAAAAAGTATCAGAGCTGGATCCGCTGCGTACGAAGAGGAGACATTACCACTGAGCTACGCTTCAGCGTTCCTTACACGCTCTATTGGCGACGTGAGGGATCAAAAGCGTCGCAGGGTGAGACCACGCTTGGCCGAATGCTGACTGTGACGTGAGCAAAGGATTATCTTATCGACGGGAATCAGTGAAATGTCAGAGCTCAAAGTTTGAGGGTGTTGGCAGTGTAATTGGTTTCAGAGCTCAAATATTTGAAGCCTCCAATATGCTCATTACAAGCACCATTGAAGCTGTTCCTCGCAAAGTGAAGTTTTCAGGAGTGGGAGCAGTAGGAGGGCGTCACCAAGCATCTCGCCACCCAACCATTCGGTTTTTTATCTCTGTACTCACAAAGCCGGGCAGTTCGACGACGGATCCATTGAGTGCCCGGTCGCAGATTAGGAGCGCAAGGATCTGGTAGCACAGAGCATCAAAAAGCCATTTCTTGGGAAACCTGGAAGTCAGCGCACAGCTTTTGCAACGGTGATGACCCGAAACATACCAGTTCACTCCGAAGATGTGTGTTTCGGCGTCTCGCCGCAGCAGGATTGCCAGTCACATGGCTCTCCTCTCATCCGTTGTCTGCCGTTCCATCTTTTATATTTCGGCGACCGCTTTTCGTGGCGATCTGCCAGGCCTTCTCAGTATATAGGAGGCTATGGTAGTACCCGATCACGGTGGAAGAAACATTAAAGTGATGACTCTCTGTCCGACGCGCTTCTGTCCGAGCTCGCTTATCTCGCACAGGGATAGATGGCGTGCAAGTATCAGCGTACCTCCGAAACCGACCGCTTCGGTTGTTTCTCCCAGCAGTGGTCCCGCATTAACTCGCTCACCGCTTCTTGTTGTACCCACGGTGGAGGAAACCGATTCAGGTGATGACTGTCTCTCCGACGCGGCGGCATCATTATGTTCGGCGTACCGAGCACGCTTCACTCGCACGTGGATAGATGGCGCCCAAGTATGCAATCCTTCCCAAACCGACCTCTCCGGTTGTTGCTCCCAGCGGTGGTCCCGCCATTCCCTCGATCACCGCTTCTTGTTGTACCTCACGTTTACCACACCGCCACCAAGTCGTCAGAGTCCGTAAATAGTAGGAATATGAAGTGAAAGATAAGTGCCAAAGGAAAGGAGGGGAACAACGTTTCGACCAAACGGTCGGAACGTTTTAACCGATTTATGTTCTCTTTCTTCATCTTCTATTTCTTCGGGTTAAGGTTCACCATCGTGCACGATGGTGGCACCTGTGATCGACACAGCACCGAAGCAAACCACGAGGCCAGCCACCGTCAGTACATCACCCACACACCGCGAAAAAGGCGAGCACGCTACGCCGCCGACAGCGTGACCGCCGAGGAGGAACCCCGTACCACAGGGCCCTCCGCAGTGGCGCGGAATTAACTACTCCTGGTTCGAGGCTAGCTCCGAACACGATCTGGTCGCTCGGTCCCCGCGAGAAGAGCGGCCACAGTCATCACCCAAATGTATTTCTTCGACCGTCTACCCGTTGCCCAAGGCGCGCGCTCCCTGTAGATATAAAAAAGAAATAGCCAATGATGAAACCAGGGACTCAAACCGTAACCGAAACTGAAAACCGTTTAGGAAGGAAACTTTTCGAGCGCAGCTCTTAGGCTCCGCTTTCCGGCTTGAGCGGCGTCGCCGTCGCCGTCGCCGTCGCCGTCAGCGTAACCGCGGCGACGTTTCGGCATGGTGACGTTTCGGCACCGTGCCGAAACGCCCTCGCCAGATTTTCCCCGCTAAAGTTAGTGGAAAATTTTCCCACTAAATCTGGCGGAAAATTTTTTCCGCTAAATTTAGCGGAAAAATTTCCCGCTAAATTTAGCGGGGAAAATCCTCCTCCTCGTGGTCACGTGATCCCCAGGCCACATGACCCCCTCCCCGAGATCACGTGACCCCCTCCCCGTGCCTTCCCCTCCTCCTCAAGAGCTGCGCTCTAATTCGGCGTTACTGGGAGTTGTAAACGGCTTTCATTTTTTTCAGTAACCGTAACCGGAACGAAACCGTTATTTGAAATTTATAAAACCGTCACCGTAACCGTAAATTATTTACTGGTAACCGGTTTTAACCGATCAGAGTGTCGAACCGAAATTTTTATCGGTTCGGTTCCGGTTCGGGTTCACGGCTTTCGGTTCGGTTCCGGTTCAGTTCCGGGGAGCAAAAAATAACGGTTCAAACCGGTTTGAACCGGTTCGAACCGGTTTGAACCGCTAAATTGAGAATGTATTTTCCGCGTTGTTCTGGCCATATACACTATTTGCGCCATGAAACGATTAACTATATAGTTTCATCGATCGCCCTTGCAATTTACTTTAGTATTTAGGTACCAAAAATATGAAATTCAGTTATTTAATTTCGACGCAAGAGTAGAAGATAATCTACATTAACGTACATAACGTCATGTTCATACGACTCAACATCCCTTTGTTTACCAGTAACATATATTTTACCTGAATCAAAATGTTTAAGTACAAGAGTGAAGTGTTGAGCTTGTTGGTACATACCTGTAAACAGATCAGATTGAAATTTAGAGTTATACTGTATTTTCTTGTCATTTCTTCGAGTTTAAGTAAAATTCTAAAGTTCAAGCTGATTTATTTACACGGTATAAAATATTGTCGCGAATTTTGGTAGCTCGCCTAAAATACCCGTGATTAGTACAACTTTGTGTCGCAGTATTAGAAGTGATATCGTGATTCTGTCCTTGAACCAAGGAATTAAATACATCACATAAAATTATAAAACGAGCACCTCGTGGCCATATATAGTACGAAATATGGTTTACGAAATACGCTTCACAATATATATGTATAAGGTGACGACACAACTGAGCTAAAAGCAATGAAAGTTTCAAAATGCCAAAAAACGTTTTAGAATACTTCCTTTCAGTCTATGTTTTATAGAAGCACCGAGCGGCAATCAAAATGCTTGTTCTAACCAAACATTGTTTACACTCAGCACCGCATGCATGCGACAAATCATGCAGCAAGGAGTAATCGCCATTGTTCGCTCTAATCTATACGCACATTCGCCCTCAGATAGAATCTGGCCCAAAATAGCGCTTGCCCAAGTGAACATTTTCTTATGAAATGAAATGAAATGAAATCTTTGTTTCCAGAAATTTACTCTGGCGGGCCTCCAGATAAAAAGCTACCATATGGTAACTTGACTGGGTCTGGGGCCCTAAAGCAAAACAAGCATAGCAATCTGGCTGAAAAGTGTTATACATTGAAAATACTCGTTATACAACATATAGAGTTTCTCTTACCAACTAGGCATGTACTTAAGTAACAATAAACAGAGTAAACAAGTGAGGGCGCAGGAACGTTCGGCAGCAAGCATATTATGCGAAAGCGAGAAAAAAAAAAAATGTCATACAGAGACATCCGCGTTAGATAAAACACGTATACAATTCAGCTCTAGTCAGAGAGTATACATCTATGTTTTCTAGATGGTACCTGTTGAGTAGAGAAGGTAACATTTGGCGAAGTGATTGTAAAGCATGATTCGTGCGGAAATGAGGAACATACCATACCTCAGAGCAGGGCATACTGATCGAGATTTCCTTTTTATTCAAGTCCGAGGTGCGCCAAAGAAATTCAATGAATTCATTTGTTCCGAAAAGGAAAGCATACAAAAGACGATACACGTGCATATTTGTAATGGCAATAATCTTGAATGTTTCGAACAGCGGTTTAGTGTGATATAGGTAGTATACATCCGCGATGATGCGTAGTATCTTTTATTGAAGTAACAGTATTTTGTTTAACTTCGAAGTTGTTGTTGTGCCCCACAAGAGGTGACAATAATTTATATGAGACCGGAAAAGGGCATGATAAATCATGAGTTTAATGTTAACAGGCAATATTGAGCGGCATGACTCTGCACAACCTGCTCACCAAATTATCAATATGGCGATCTCACGGCAGATGCTCAGAGAAAATTACGCCCAGCGTTTTGTGGTGTCTAACTATATCGATTACTGTACCATTTAAGGTAAGGGATTTAGTGAAGGAGACGTGCTTATTCAATGACCGAAATACGAGTGCCTTGGTTTTGTTTACATTAATTTTAAGGCAATTTACCTCAGACCATCTGCCAAATTGCGCGAGAATATCGTTCCCGTTAATAATTAAGCTTTCTGCGTCTACGCCCGACACAAAAAGGCTGGTGTCGTCGGCATATGTTACAAACTGCGCAAGAGTACTAACATTTACCACGTCGTTTATAAAAATGTTAAAGAGCAGAGGGCCCAGTATGCTACCCTGAGGCACGCCGCAGGTTACGGCTTTGAGAGAAGAAGATCGCCGGTCGATCTTCTTCGGGAGAAGCTGGCATAGCTTGGCTGTTGAGGTTTGTTCTTGACAAGATGCCGGTCAATTTAATTTGCAAATGAGCATCACCCTTGCTAATTGATGATTTTAACGCGATAGCGTTAAGGAGCTCATGCCGCAGAAAAGCCGATGCCGGTGACGTGACTGGAAAATCTTGATTGGTCGATAGGGTGGTGACGTCAGAGCTACATGCCCTCGAGCAAGAATTTAAAACAACCCACAATGCTCACGTGAAATGTGACATCACGTGTGGAATGAGAGTGATTAAAACATGACATGTAATGCGAATAAAAGGTCGCCGCATGTCTCAAATGATTTCCTTTTTAAAATAATTCCTTTGCTTGAAAAAAAAAATTAAGAATTTTAGGCGGGATTTGAACTTACAACCCTTCAGTTGCGAGTCAGACGCTTTTGACTATACTTCGTTTCAGCTTCGGTCCAGACGCAGCCAAAGCTACAAGCGCGAGCTCGGGGCTTTCAGCATCCCTGCCAAGCACGCGCGCTCGTGCAGTGCAAGCACTGTTCTGGGCCACATGCTCGCGCTTGTAGCATCGGCTGCGTCTGAACCGAAGCTGAAACGAAGTATAGGCCCCGCGAGGCACGCTTTCGCGGCAAATGAGAAGGCGATGCAAACGAGGCCCGTTAAGGCTATCGCGTTCCACTTTTAAAGGCGAAGCTTAAACGTCCTCCAAGATTCTTTTTGTTAAGTAAAACGAAGTAGTATTTCACGTTCTACTCGACATGGCAGCTACTTAATTGGACACTTTCTGACGGTTTGCGTGCGTAATCGTCATAGTTCCGCCGCGCGCCCTTGTTTACTTTGTTTTTGTCCAGCCCACAGACACATAAAAGTAATGCTCACCACATAAAAGAGGCAATAACAGACTTCTATATGTTTGAGAAGTTATATGTGTGAGGAACACATAGTTATTTAAATTAGCTTCAAAATCAGGAATGTGTGTAAGGCTGTCCCTTATCACTTACAATGTGCCTCTCGAGGATAAAACGCCGGAAAAGATTGGCAGAACACCTTTCAGATAATCAGGGGGGCATTGCTTTAGGGTGGTCGGCGCCTTATTTATGTTGTCACATATTCAGTTAGTAATCAAATATATTTTATAATGATCAATAAATTTTACTTTATAAAGTTCACATAACCGCTTCAGACCGACGGGGAAGGACGATACTCGAAACTACGCGAGCTGTGGAGTCTGCGAAAAAGTGTTTTTCTCTTTGCTGATTGGCAGTGTGAAACATCGGGTTGCAGGGTACGCCTAAAAGGGCTCTGTGCTCACATGATAGATTGGAAGTCAAATACATGAAATGTTCAAAAAGAGAGATAATTAAGGGTATTTTCCAAGATAATCCCTTACAGAACGCATTACTGAAAAAAAAGATGCGTAAAGATTCACGCAATGAAATTTATAATTTTATATAAATAGGGCGAAGGACAGACAAAGATTTTTAAAATCTTAGTATAAATCACATTTCATCAGCTTTCATGAGCTCGAAACTTCGCGAAATACTGCCTCGGGAGGCTAATGTTATATCCAGGTTTACCTGCACTTGTTTTGGGCCCTCACTTTTACAACCCTTTGCTTGAATAGTCATGCGCTCTAACAATTATCTAGGCTTGAATAGTCATGCGCGGCTCATGGATTGGACAGGAGAACTGCGTGAGCACTGTACATCGGCTCGTAACAAGCAATGCCTCGGTGGACACTTGGGCAGTGGCTCGTGTCCATCCACTGCGGTGATGAGAATAGCCGAACTCTGGTTCAGACACTTGCGTTTGAGTGCGTTTGACTGCGGTGCGTCGAGAACCGAAAGCGAGTCACCGGCACATCTGTGCTTCGTATGAAGCGTGGAATCCAATTCAAGGAATCTTCTTGGCACGCGATATAAGCAGCAGGGATGTCCTGGTTTCTCGCTGCCGCAACGCAGTCAAACGCAGTGAAACGCAACTGTCTGAACCAGGTTTAACAATGCCTGGAGCTCAGAACGCGTTTTCTTTATTTCCAACCTCAGCGGGGGTATGATTAACGTTGGCGGCATAGGATAGGCACCAGGCCACGTGGCCGCTTCTGGCTCCGAGTTGAGGGAATGAACGATATGCTCATATTTCTCTAATTTTTTGGCGACTGCCATTGCCTAGAAAAAAGAGCAAAGCCAAGTTCAATAAGTTGTTAACGTTACGGAGTGATCCTGAGTAGAATTAAGTGATGTATAGAAGTTGACTAAAGTAGAAGTTTGGGCTAGTTGGTATTTCATGATTAAAGATTAAAACAGCGCAAGGACACGGACAACAACAAGAAGGTAGACGAACAAGGCGCTTGTTCGTCTACCTTCTTGTTCTCGTCCGTGTCCTTGCACTGTTTTAATCTTTAATGATGCATATAAATCTTTTTATAGCTTCTTAAGCAAAATACACAGGGGGTCGAAACTTGGGCAATAACTTGAGTACGACGCTTGTGTGAGACTTACAGTGACTGCCAACGTTCGGCTGTCCCTCTGAGGTCACTAAAATCTTTTTTTTTAGGTATTCCTTCCGTACACACATGTAGTTCTATGTAACGTCATATTAATAAGTCGCATTTAGTCATTTCAATACTTCTATTATCGAGGACATCTTTCGGATGCAGTTCAGCAACAACAAAAAAGTGTTTGGGTGCCTCAGTGATGTAAAATTGGTCTTGCAACATTTTTTTGTACTTTGAATAAATACTGTTAAGAAGTAACACCTGACGTTGATAGCTTACGAAAACATCCATTAGTTTTCCCCTCCGCGCAATAGCAGATGCAGAAAAAATAAAGGAGAGAGACAGCTGTCGATCCCTTCCTCAACTCGCAATTTGAACAAGCGGCCACGTGATCTGACGCTAATTATATACCGTCAGTGTTCATCATAGTCATGCCCTAGGCGGCTAGGGTTTGGAAAGCAAAAGCTTGGGCTGAGCTTCAGATATTTTTAGAGTTGGGCTATGATCATATTTAATTGAACATGAGCCGTTACCCGAATGTTTGGCGATGCTGATTGTCATGAACCCGAGCACTCGACTAGGGGTTATGAAAATCGCTTACGTCACGGTGTCACGTGACTCACGGTGCAAAATCGTGATGTCATGTTACGTCACGCTGTCAACAAGGTTAATACATCCAGTGACTTCCTCAAATTAAATCGAGTTGACGCAGTGAGTCACGTAATGTCACGAGGTCACGTGACATTACTTGACAACATGTATTGACACTATAACGTCACGTGACACGTGGTTAATCATAGTACCAAAAAAAAGCGCCACGAAAACCAACAATTTACCATACATTGCAATTCTGTATATGACGTTTTGAGCAATTGATAGAAATACAGCCGCCAATTTTTTATTCCCATATGTTCATTTTGTGATACTAACGAAAAATAAAAAATAAATTACCTTGAACCGTTTTGAACCGGTTACCGTTATATTTTTTCTCGGTTCGGTTCCGGTTCAGTTCCAAGATGGCGGCGAAGATTTCGGTTCGGTTCAGTTCCGGTTCGGCTAAAAATAACGGTTCTGTTCCGGTTTTCGGTTCGGTTCGGTTCCGGTTCGACACCCTGTAACCGATATTAACCGTAAAATAAAAATATTAGTTTTTTCTCAAGTATGACCTTGAAATGTCGTGACAATTTGACAGAGTTGCTTTCAGCGAGTGGTGCATATGGTAATACATTTCCGTTCAATCTAACTTTAGGATTAAGAATACTTAGTTGGAATTAATGGTCATGCTTATAATAAAAAGTCTTTTATTTCTAAAGTAGGGTGGTGATTTGGACCAGTTGGTAACAGTTAAAAATGATGTCTTTATTTCTAAATCTGCCACACTCCTACATCGCCACATGTATTCAATACGTGTCGCCTTCAGGGAATTAACTAACAAGTTGAATTTTCAGATGTCCATCCAGTTTGGTTCTATCAAAACCACCGAAGTTCCCTACATCCACTTGATAGTATGAAGAAACGAGGTAAATTAAGCATCATGCAGAGCTGGCGGAAAAAAGAAAAACCTGGTTTTTATTTAGTCTGAAACGTTTCGTGGAAAGTGATTTTGAGACAACACAGAAAGAAAAAAATGTCAGTGGTTTGATATATATATATATATATATATATATATAATAAGTCAGAAATCCGTACTTGCGGAGTTGCTGTGCTAAGAGTTTATTGTATGTATTACGACAGTTTCGCCGAGAGACGCTCGGCTTCGTCAGGACTGACGAAGCCGAGCCGTAAAATGCTTCGCGTGACTTCTATCGTTCTGCAGTTTGTTGATTTAGTGTTTTTTGATGATGCTGAGCAATTTTCTGATTAAAACATGCCCTTAAACCCAATAATAAAAAAGCTAATTACGCAAAAAAATTTAACAATATACTTATCTCGGACTTTAATAATTTTCCTAGAAAGGCCCCTGGCCCAGGACCAAACCGACACAAGCCTTTGTTTGCTGCGACGCGTAGTTTTTGCAATATCGAATTTGTCCACCTTTCGTGAAACACCCAGTATATATATATATATATATATATATATATATATATATATATATATATATATATATATATATATATATATATATGGGTGACTTTATCTCAAATCGTGCAGAACAAAAATGATCGAATTTTTAATTTCGCTGAAAAAAATATATTTTATGGCGTTGTCTCTAAAAACACAGTAGCCACAAACCTAAAGTTCGTCGGATATTTCGTTCTCGACTTACGACTCTTAAAAGAGGCCGCGGCGGAAAGCAGTGTTTTGCACATCCGTCGTGGATCGGATGTTTCGCTCAATCTCCCGCCGTGGATTTTCAGTCCACATTATATTAAATTTTTGAAACACTCTGTGAGCACAGTTAAAACGCTCTAATGCAATAAAATAATTTTAGGCGTTTTGCTTTTTTTCTGTAAAAATGTCAAAAACGCCCCCTCGGTGAATTGTTGACGAACTTTGACAATTAAATACTGGCGATATATTTGGGTTACGTCGATACTTTTTATGTCTGTGGAGAGCCCAAAACACACTCTTTATATATATTATAAAATCACTCGGCTGTATAAAATTATCATCTGCGGTACGTTTACGTTAATATTATGCGAAAACCAAAAAGTACCAATTTTGAAATAGATTTTCTAAAAAACTTTTTATTTTTTTCCACTTTTTGTTAAAATGTAGATATGATTGTTGTCTACTCGAAAAGCAAGTCGAGAAAGTGTGTATTTTGTTTGTATGTTCTATATTTAAGTATCAATATCGTACAAAAACGTGTTTTTACGGCTCGAAACGGATTTGCGAATTGCGCGTCTCCACAAACTTAAAATATTTTTTACTTTTTCTAACGTTCTCACACAAACATTAACTACAGTAGCTCTACACTGTTATATTTATTGATCATTTATATTTTATTATGGGCGGCAAGCTACATTGGAGGAGTTCAAAGGAGAAAGCAACACCTCTTAACAGACAAGCTGGCGTCGTAAATTTTTAATGTGTAAAAATCGGCAGACGTCCTATTGATTCGGGGCCTTCATTGGCCTATACGAACGTCCCGCCCTTTCGGAACCAGCAGATGACCACGACCTTTCGCGTTCGTTGTGTTAGATAGGACGGCCCATGACAGAAAAGCGAACAGCGCACCCTGTGTCAAGAGGAGTGAAATGGTACGAATGTGTCATTGCGCGGTGAACTGTGACGGCCACCCTGGAGGAGTCAGTCAGTCGAAAGCAAAGGAACTGTTGCCTGGGAGGATGAGGACACCACGGCCTTACAATATCGACGGTCAACAACAGTTCTGCCGGCAAAAACAACGCCGCGTGCGCGCTAAAACCGGCGGAGCGGGACACAAATCCCGCAGACACACACACGAAAATGGGCCCGTTTCGTTAGGGATGTGGGGAAATTTTGAAACCAGCCATTCGTGCACGAGTGAAACGATACCGCGTGTTTGCCCAAGCTTCGAGCACCCTATCCTCGAAAATTGCCGTGCTCTATCTCTCCCGTGGAGATCCGATAGCACCGAAAGGTTATCTCATTGGGAAACAGCGAATCTCGGAGACTAACATTAAAACGAGCGTGCTGGAAAATATATTTGAGTTTATTCTGCCCGGAGACTAGTTCGGTCGAAGTCAGCCTCCTTGTCAACTATGACCGTTTCTGAAGAGTGGTCTTTTCCCGAGATGAAAGCTAGCGCCGGCTGATGTGTTCTTTTGAAAAAGGGAAGGGGAAAGAGAAAGTTTCAGTAACTGCAGTAAATACCTCGAAAGCTCCTCTTTCGATATGAAGCTCGAGGCATGTTACGTCTCAGTTACCTTCTCGCGCATCGCTGCTCGAATCTATTCTTCACTTTGTTCCGCACAGCCGTCGTAGCTGTGTGGAACAGAGGAAGAATAGATCGAGTATCATCTGGACGCCGTCATCCTGCTAAGCTTTAATGTCGTGGGACTGAACACGGCGTCGGTCACGGTTTATTTATTTATTTATTTATCTCGGATACCCTCAAGGCCAGTTGGCATTACAGAGGGGAGTGGGGGTTAGTAAGGCGATTATTTATAACTCTTCGAAACAAGATGCCGTCGCTGATGGTGACGATATTCTCCGGGAGGTCGTTCCAGCTCACAATGGCGTCCGGAAGGGCAGAATAAAGGTAGGCCGTTGAGTTGCATTTGGGCCGGGCTATCTTGCAGGGATGATCAAACCTCGGAGAGATGTAAGTAGGCGGGTGAAGCAGGGAGTGATGTAAGGTTGGGTGGTAATAAATCTTGTGCAGAAGACATAGACGGGAAATGTTACGACGAACAGAAAGATTGGGGATGTCAAGCTGGGCTTTCATGGCAGACACACTGGAGAAACGTGAGTAATCAGACAGGATGAAACGAACGGCACAATTCTGAACAGACTCAATTTTGTTTTCTAAAATTAGTTGATGAGGACTCCAAATCGAAGATGCATATTCTAATTTAGGGCGGACAATGGTAGTATAGAGAAGACGTTTAAGGACAGGAGAAACAGACTTGAATTTGCGGCGTAAATATCCTAAACTGCGGTTAGCCGATGCTATGATAGTATTAATATGAGTATGCCAGGAGAGATCAGAAGTAACGTGAACACCTAGATACTTATACTCATTAGTACAAGTAAGGGCCGTACCATGGAGAGTGAGGTTCGGTTGGGGGCAAGATGGAGAACGGGAGAAACACATGCATTTACATTTATCAATGTTAAGAGTCATCTGCCACGTAACGCACCAGTCGGCTATTTTATCAATGTCCGTTTGTAAAGTTAGGGAGTCATCGGGGGTTGTTATTTTTCTGTACACAACACAATCATCAGCGAAGAGACGAAGAGAGGAAAGAATGTGAAGTGGGAGATCATTTATGTATATTAGGAAAAGGAGAGGCCCAAGAACAGTTCCTTGAGGGACGCCAGAAGTAACAGGAATGGAAGTGGAAGTTGTGTTGTTAGCAAGAACAGACTGAAAACGATCAGATAGGAAAGAAATAATCCACGCCAGTACTTGAGGGTCAATGCTTAACGTAGATAATTTATAAAATAAAAGGTTATGTGGGACCTTATCAAAGGCTTTGGCAAAATCGAGAAACACAGCGTGAGTAGGATAACCGGAGTCCATGTTCTGGAAGAGGTCGTTAGTAAGGCCGGCAAGTTGGGTCTCACAGGATAGGGACTTGCGAAAACCATGTTGAGAGCTGCAGAAAAAGTTGTTAGAATCTAGGAAGGTATGAAGATGTTTGGCGATGATATGCTCCAGAATTTTAGAAGATATGCAAGTTAGGGAAATTGGCCTATAGTTGAGAGGGGATGTTTTAGCGCCGCCTTTGTGAACCGGGACGACCTTGCCGAGTTTCCAATCATCAGGTACCTCCCCCATCTCCAGCGATTGTTGGAATATTCTGGTGAGAAAAAGGGCAGATGCCAGCTTTGTGCTACGAAGTACTTTAGAATTTATATTATCAAAGCCACAGGACGAGGATATTTTTAAAGAATCGATGATTTTAACAATTCCGATAAAATCTACTATAATTGGGTCCATTGGAAAGTAATCACATGAGACGAGGGAGGCATGATTGGCATAAGTAGGATCGGTAAAAACACTTGAAAAAACATCATTAAAAAGGGATGCACACTCGCTATCCGGAATGGGAGTGCCAGAGTCGTTATTTAGCTTAAAAAAGAATGCGGTTTAGGATTCACAACAGACCAGAATTGGCGAGGGTTACTTTGTAAAATACTAGGTAGTGTATCATAAAAGAATATATGTTTACGCTCACGTAGCTCAATTTTATACTTACTGGCGCAATCATTGTATCGCAACCAAGATTCAGGCGTGTTGACAGATTTGGCTGTACGAAAGAGTCGTTTCTTTCGGTTGGAAAGAGAACGGAGCGAACGAGTAAACCATGGGCTCGAGACATTAGATTTGATCACTGCACAAGGAACGTAGGCCACTATAAGGTCTTGCAACTTGTCACGAAATAAACACCAATTGTCATTAACACTTCTCGAATCAAAATTCTCATTATAGAGGGAAAAGTAATCTGATAGACACGTCACAATTGAATCAAAATCGGCCTTATTGTATAAACGTATTTTTTTTACAACACTCGCACACTTGGGGGTTTGAACATCGAGAAAACAGTGTAATGCTTTGTGGTCGCTTAACCCTTCTAGGCAGGAGATTGAACTAACCAATGCAGGGTTATCAGAAATAATTAAATCCAGGGTGCTGGAACAATTGCCTACAACTCTAGTCGCGAAATGTACCAGCTGAGTGAGGTTAAACATTGAGCACACATCTAGAAATGCACGGGCGCCTGCCTCTCCAACAGCACTTGGCGTAGTACCGCTCCAATTTATACTGGGGAAGTTAAAATCCCCGAAAATAAACGTGGGGCAATTAGGATACGAGCATGACAAGACAGATAAGTCATCTTGTAAGCAATTGGTAAAGGACGACAGTGCGTCAGGGGGCGATAATAAACACCTATCAATATTCTTTTAGAAGGAAACGTTAAACACACCCAAACTGATTCCAGCACACTTGCTACTGAGATAAGCTGGCTTGGAATGTCTTTCTTAACACTGATAAGGACACCACCGCCACGCCGGCCAGTCCTGTCGCAACGATAAATGTTAAAGTCATGATTATCGTCCATAATTTCACAGTCATCTATATCAGGAGAAAGCCATGTTTCCGATAACAAAACAATACTTGCTTCACATGAGCTGATTAAAGAACACAGATCATCTTGTTTGGGTAGAATACTTCTAGCATTTGCATAAAGGACGCTGATGGTCGCGGATTTCGCTGTTACAGAGCAAGGGACGCGAGCACTTGCAGTATTTTTATGAAAAACACTAATTGCCATGGAGTTCGCTGTTACAGAGTCAGCCGAACAAGCACTCCCCGCGCAATCCTATCTAGTAAGGTCTTTAACAGATGTAGTTGCGGGGTCGTAAAATAAAGTCCTATCACCAATGTGCAGCCTATCATAGCGTAATTTGTACGGTTGCGATTGGGATTTTGCAAACGTAAGGAGCCGACTACGGGCTGCTACGCGTCGTCACAGAGAAATCTTCAGACAAGGAAAACGGTGAGCCTTTAAATTTAAATGCGCTCAGAAGGACTTGGTTTTTCTTTTTAAATGAAGAAAACATGACAATAACCGGCCTGGTCTTATTTCCATTGAACGTACCTATCCTGTGGGCGCGCTCAATGTGAGAGTCATCAAGAGTAATGCCGAGATGTTCATTAACACGACTAACAATTTTACGTTCCGATTCTAACCAGGTTTCACCCGCAGTATCTGGAAAACCATAAAATATAAGGTTACACCGCCGTGAGCGATTTTCGGCGTCATCCAGACGAGATACCAAGGAAGACGTAGCGGCTGCCTGGTCATTAACGATCTTGCTCAAATCAGCGACCTCTTTTTTGATCGAGGTAACGGATGAAAGCTCGCTTTCAATAGTAGCAACTCTTCTATCGAGGGAAGCGATACTGTTATCTAGAAGCACTTGTTTATCAATAACAGTTTTGACATCAGTTCCAAGAGCAACCTGCCGCTCCTCAAGTCTTGAAGACCTAGCATCGAGTGACATAACGAGCGTGTGCACTCGTTAAGACTTTTGTTTTTATTTCGCGTGTGTTTCTTCGCCCCGCTGAACTTTGTTTCTTAAGTGCGGTTCTGCTGAAAGTTTTTTTTATGTTTTCTTACTAACTGTTTGTTAGCATTGTTTAGTTGTTGGGTTTATTTCGTCATGGTGTAGCGGCTCTGACGGTGCTGTAAAGAGCGTGTTCGCACGCATTTGGTTGCGTCCTGTTTAGGGAATGCCCGGAGGAGTTGGTTTTTGTTCTTGCCGTGTGCGGCTACGTTTTTCCGTCTTCATTAAATTTTTAATTTTTTCTTTTACCTTTACGTGTCGTCGACTTCTTTGTCTGACTCTCTACCAGGCGTGGACCTAGCGCCTTGGCACCACTCGAACCTAAATCTTTTTTATTTTTTAACGCAATTTTCGTTAAGATGGAAGTTGGACAATATTATTCTTATTTATTTATTTTTATTCCCTACCCTCTCTCCGTGACAATCTCTCCGTGTGTTTCGGACCGATTCTGTGTATTCACTTTTCTGTATTTCGGAAGTGAAAGGCCATTCCCTGGTGATCTGTGCGATGTGCGGCGAACAAACCCTAGCGTTTGGTTTCGGAAAGAAATGTATATAATATATCGATGATGTGGTGACTTTCTATGTCTTAGTAATTTGACAGCTAATAGCTAGTCATGCTAGTTTACAGTGAAAGTTTTATAAATCGAAAGAATACAACGTCTGTGCCTCTTCGATATTGAAGGTCTACTCGGCCTGCTGATTTGATTAGACATGTTTCTCGTGGTTTCCCAACATAAATAACTATTCAGTACAACAAAATGCGTCTATAATTGATTACAAAACGCAGACAATAATTCAAGAAATATTTTCACAATTCGTAGAAACGCACGGGTCGCTATGTCTGACTTAGGTCTTGCAAAACGAAGACGTCTTTTTCCGATATTGTGGCTTAAATGTAGAACATACAAACAAAATACACACTTTCTCGACTTGCTTTTCGAGTAGACAACTATCATATCTACATTTTAACAAAAAATGGAAAAAGTAAAAAAATAGTTTTTTTTAGAAAATCGATTTCAGAATTGGTAGTTTTTGGTTTTCGCATAACATTAACGTAAACGTACCGCAAATTAAATTTATATACAGCTGAGCGATTTTATACTATATATAAAGAGCGTGATTTCGGCTCTCCATAGACATAAAAAGTATCGACGTAACCCAAGTAGATCGCCAGTATTTAATTGTCAAATTTCGTCAACAATTAACCGATGGGGCGTTTTTGACATTTTTACAGAAAAAAATCAAAACGCCTAAAATTATTTTATTGTGTTAGAGCGTTTTAACTGTGCTCACAGAGTCTTTGAAAAAAATTAATATAATGTGGACTGAAAATCCACGGCGGGAGATAGAGCGAAACATCCGAACCCACGACGGATGGGAAAACATACTTTCCGCCGCGGCCTCTTTTAAAATTCGTAAATCGAGAACCGAAAATCCGACGAACTTGCGGTTTGTGGCAACTGCGTTTTAGAGACGACGCCATCAGATATTGTTTTCAGCAAAATCAAAATTCGATACTTTTTGCCTGCACGATTTGAGATGAAAACAACCATATATATAAGTATATATATATATATATAAACAGGGTGTTTCACAAATGGTGGACAAATTTGATATTGCGAAAACTACGCGTCGCAACGAAAAAATGTCTTGTGTCTTTTTGGTCCTGGGCCAGGACCTATTTGGAAAATTATTAAGTCTGAGATAATTAGATTGTTAATTATTTTTGCGTAATTAACTTTTTTAATATTGTGTTTAAGGCATAGTTTCAATTAGAAAATTGCTCAGCATCATCAAAAAACACTAAATCAACAAACTGCAGAACGATAGAAGGCACGCGCAGCATTTTGCGGCTTTCTGAAAAACCGCACAAATTCGACGGGTTTTTAAGTTTCGGTTTGTTATCGGAGCGCATCTCAGCCCCGGCAGCACCGCGCCCCGTGGAGAGATAGTGCATCCAACCTCTGCTGCGCTGTCATCGCGCGACGCAGCAGAGGCTGGTTGCGCTATCTCTCCACGGGGCGCGGTGCCGCCGGGGCTGAGATGCGCTCCGATAACAAACCGAAACTTAAAAACCCGTCGAATTTGTACGGTTTTTCAGAAAGCCGTAAAATGCTTCGCGTGCCTTCTATCGTTCTGCAATTTGTTGATTTAGTGTTTTTTGATGATGCTGAGCAATTTTCTAATTGAAACCATGCCCTTAAACTCAATATTCAAAAAGTTAATTACGCAAAAATATTTAACAATATAATTATCTCGGACTTTGATAATTTTCTTAAATAGGCCCCTGGCCCAGGTCCAAAACGACATAAGCCTATTTTTTGGTGCGACGCATAGTTTTCGCAATATCGAATTTGTCCACCTTTCGTGAAACACCCTGTATATATACCGGGTGTTCATTTTTTAATTCGAACAGATTTATTACAAAAAATCTGTAAAAGATGCACTGATACGGTTTGTTCAGGTGAGTTATACGACGAGGCCGACATTATGTGTGTGGCTAACCTTTGCGATAAGTCGGCTAATTAATTAAATTCGTTAATTAACTTTTTAATTAGTGGAAATAGACATATGGTTCCAATTAGAAACTTGCTAAGAGTCATCCAAAACCTCTAATTCAGTCATTTTCAGAAATGCTTTGAGCGAGTGAGAAGCGTAGTAGTGCACTAAAGTTACCACTCGTGGAGCAGGTACAAAGCTAGCGGTTTCGGTCAGGCGCCCGCGCAATTTTTCCGTCTCTTATGCAGCCCCAGCCTTGACCTGCTCCACGAGTGGTAACTTCAGCGCACTACTGCGCTTCTCACGCGATCAAAGTCTTTCAGAAAATTACTGATTTAGGGGTTTTGGATGACGCTCAGCAGGTTTATATTTTTAACCACATGTCTATTTCCACTAATTAAAAGTTTATTAGCGAATTTCTAATTAATTAGCCGACTTATCGCAAAGGATTAGCCACACGCATAATGTCCGCCTGGCCGTATAACCTACCTGAACAAACCGTATCAGTGCACCTTTTACAGATTTTTTGTAATGAATCTGTTCGAATTAAAATTGAACGGCAGGTATATACAGGGTGTTTCACGAAAGGTGGACAAATTCGATATTGCGGAAACTACGCGTCGCAACAAAAAAGACTTGTGTCTTTTTGGTCCTGGGCCAGGGGCCTATTTAGGAAAATTATTAAAGTCCGAGATAATTAAATTGTTAATTATTTTCGCGTAATTAACTTTTTTAATATTGTCTTTAAGGGCATAGTTTCAATTAGAAAATTGCTCAGCGTCATCGAAAAACACTAAATCAACAAATTGCAGAACGATAGAAGGCACGCGAAGCATTTTACGGCTTTCTGAAAAACCGTACAAATTCGACGGGTTTTTAAGTTTCGGTTTGTTATCGGAGCGCATCTCAGCCCCGGCGGCACCGCGCCCCGTGGAGAGATAGTACAACCAGCCTCTGCTGCGTCGCGCGATGACAGCGCAGCAGAGGTTGGTTGCACTATCTCTCCACGGGGCGCGGTGCTGCCGGGGCCGAGATGCGCTCCGATAACAAACCGAAACTTAAAAACCCGTCGAATTTGTACGGTTCTTCAGAAAACCGTAAAATGCTGCGCGTGCCTTCTATCGTTCTGCAGTTTGTTGATTTAGTGGTTTTCGATGACGCTGAGCAATTTTCTAATTGAAACTATGCCCTTAAACACATTATTAAAGAAGTTAATTACGCAAAAATAATTAACAATATAATTATCTCGGACTTTAATAATTTTCCTAAATAGGGCCTGGGCCCAGGACCAAAAGACACAAGCCTTTTTTTGTTGCGACGCGTAGTTTTTGCAATATCGAATTTGTCCACCTTTCGTGAAACACCCTGTATATACTATTAATACCAGGGTGTTTCACGAAAGGTGGACAAATTCGATATTGCGAAAACTACGCGTCGTAACAGAAAAAGGATTGTGTCTTTTTGGTTTTGGGCCTGGGGCCTATTTAGGAAAATTATTAAAGTCCGAGATAATGAGATTGTTAACTATTTTTGCGTAATTAACTTTTTTAATATTCTGTTTAAGGGCACAGTTTCAATTAAAGAATTGCTCCAGCGTCATCGAAATACACTAAATCAACAATTTGCAGAGACGATAGAAGGCACGCGAATCATTTTACGGCTTTCTGAAAAACCGTACAAATTCGACGGGTTTTTAAGTTTCGGTTTGCTATTGGAGCGCATCTCCGCACCGGCAGCACCGCGCCCCGTGGAGAGATAGTGCATGCAACCTCTGTTGCGCTGTCATCGACGACGACGCAGCAGAGGCTGGTTGTAATATCTCTCCACGGGGCGCGGTGCTGTCGGGGCGAGATGCGCTCCCATAGCAAACCGAAACCTAAAACCCGTCGAATTGTGCGGTTTTTCAGAAAGCGTAAAATGCTTCGCGTGCCTTCTATCGTTCTACAATTTGTTGATTTAGTGTTTTTCAATGACGCTGTGCAATTTTCTTATTAAAACTATCCCCTTAACGACAATTTTAAAAAAGTTAATTACGCAAAAATAATTAACAATTTCATTATCTCGGACTTTAATAATTTTCCTGAATAGGCCCCTTGCCCAAGGACCAAGAAGACACAAGCCTTTTTTGTTGCGACGCGTAGTTTTCGCAATATCAGATTTGTCCACCTTTCGTGAAACACCCTGTACATATATACAGGGTGTTTCAGAGAAACGATGGCCAAATGGCTCCTCCGAAAAATACCATTCACAACAAAACAAAACGCTTCTGGCGTTTTGGTCCTGGGCCAGTGGCCCATTTAGGAAAATTATTAAAGTCCGGGATAATTAAGGAGCTAATTATTTTTGCGTTATTAACTTTTTTAATATTGTATTTAAGGGCATGGTTTAAATTAGAAAATTGCTCAGCATCATCGAAAAACACTAAATCAACAAATTGCAGAACGATAGAAGGCACGGAAGCATTTTACAGCTTTCTGAAAAACCGCACAAATTCGACGGGTTTTTAATTTTCGGTTTGCTATCGGAGCGCATCTCGACCCCGGCGGCACCGCGCCCCGTGGAGAGATAGTGCAACCAGCATCTGCTGCGTCGCGCGATGACACCGCAGCAGAGGTTGGATTCTCTATTTCTCCACGAGGTGCGGTGCCGTCGGGGCCAAGATGCGCTCCGATAGCAAACCGGAACTTAAAAAGCCGTCGAATTTTTGCGGTTTTTCAGAAAGCCGTAAAATGCTTCGCGTGCCTTCAATCGTTCTGCAATTTGTTGACTTAGTGTTTTTCGATGAATGCTGAACAATTTTCTAATTTAAACCATGCCCTTAAACACAATATTTAAAAAGTTAATTACGAAAAAATAATTAACAACTTAACTATCCCGGACTTTAATAATTTTCCTAAATGGGCCCCTGGCCCATGACCAAAACGCCACAAGCCTTTTTTCGTTGCGATGAGTAGTTTTCGCAGGAGCGATTTGGCCTGAGTTACTCTGAAAAACAGTATATATATATATATTTATATTGCCGCCCGCAGAGCCAGCAAGCAACGTCGGTCACGGTCTTCTAGAAGATTCCCATTCATTCTCGCACTAGTTGTAGCTTTGCCGCTTCGCTTTGTTGTTCTCGAAAGTGCCACGTTCATCCTCGCCCCGAGCGCGCGACGCTCGAACCTTTGCCGAACTTTCGAGATAGGGACGCACGGTAGATAAGCGCTACCGCGACCTTGTCGAGGCAGTCTTGCTGCAATCTCGTTATCGACGCCGAATCGCCGCCTGCTTTTCTGCTGCCTCGACGCTCTTTCGTTACTTATTTTGGTTGGCACAAGTTCGCCTATTAAACCGTTATTTTTTGTTTACTGCTCGTCTTCGTGTCACCTATGTTCGTGACAATTCTGGTGGAGGTGCGGGGTGTAGAAACCTCGTGCAGCGTACCCCTACAAGAACTCGTTCAGCAAGCCCTATTTCCTGACGACCTTCCGTTGGAGACTCGAGACATCGTGCCAGCCGCCGCCTTCAAGGGCGAGCTCTGATCTCGGACCACTCCCGGCGAGAACGAGGCAAGTGATAACGACGATGGCTTCCTCGGCGGCGCAGACCACCGCAGCACCCCCCGTCGTCTACCTGCCCGTCACCCCTCGTAAACCGACGTCCTTCCATCCCGCGGAGATTGGCAGGATGGCTACTTCACACTTGGGGGAGGGAAAGAGGGGAACTAAAGATTATAAAGAGAGAGAGAGAGAGAGAAAAGAAAAAGAAAAAGGTATGTACATATATATATACATACTTATATACATTCATCTATGCACATATATACATATATATATACATATATATATATATATATATACACCCATATGCACATATATATACATATGTACACACACATACATATGCACAAAGTAAAAGGAAATTCCGTACGTTATTGTTTGTTCATGTAAAAGTATGTCCTGAATTTAGAGTATTCGGTCCAGTTTTGTTTTCTGAAGAAAGCGGATGAAGGAGGTCGTTGATTTGACCCTTTCCGATGCTGAGTCCCATGGTCCGAGCAGGTGAGTCAGGGAAAGAGCTTCTCCGTTGGGAAGATGGAGAGAGTTTGCCAGTTCATTTCGTTGACTTGTGTATAAGCTACATTGGCACAGGACATGTTCGAGTGTGTCTGTGACGGCACAGTTCTCACAGAGAGGAGAGTCTAGCTGGCCAGTGAGGTTGAGATAGAATCTCGTTGAAGCTACGTTGAGTCGTATCCGGTGGAGTGTAGTTTCAGTCCGGCGTTTTAGACCGCGGGGTGAACGAAAGACAAGGAAAGGGTCAATGTTGTGCAGGTGTCTGTAATAATAAAGCGGATTTGCCCAGAGGGAACTTATCATAGTCCTAACAACATAGTTGATTCTGGCCCTAGCGTCTGTTCGTGTAAATGGGATTTTTAAAAAGAATTACGTCGGTGAGCATCCTTGGCAGCTAAATCAGCACTCTCATTGCCTTGGATGCCACAGTGGCTTGGAATCCATTGTAGTATCAGAGTATGCCCATTTTCGATAACCTCCTGGTGAAGTTTCAAAATTTGATGAACGAGCTGTGCATTGACGTTCTTGCTTTTAGTGGATTTGAGGCTCTGAAGAGCTGCCCTAGAATCGGTAAAAATTGACCAATTACGTGAGTCACACGCAGAAATGAAGCGAAGTGCTTCTCGAATCGCTACTAATTCTGCTGCTGTTGATGATGTCGTGTGACCCAATTTTCCATGAAGTCTCTCATTGATTGATGGTATTACAAAGCTGTAACTGGAGCTTTCATCAATGCAGGACCCGTCGGTGTAGACATGTGTTCGCGAACGGTGATGAACACTAATTATTTCCAAAGAGTGTTGCCTCAATACGGTCAACGGAATGTGTTTTTTTGAATGTAGCCCTGGAATATTTGTCTTTATATTAATTATTGGATAGGTCCATGGGGGTGATGAAGAGAACTCTGCTGGTTCGAAATCTCGTGGAGTGTCTAAGCTGCCAGAATTAATAACTTGAGCAAATCCAGACGCGCTTCTGCTATCTGCTATATCTGCAAGATAGTGGTCTTTATGTCTGGTAAGATGACGAAGGTGTGTTCGAAGGGTCTCTTGCAGTCTAAGGACACCTATGGGAATAGCGCCTGCTTCGGCTACAGTTCCAACATTGGAAGTACACTTTGGGAGCCCTAGACAGGCACGTAGGGCTTGAGCCTGCATACTCTCAAGCGCTCTCATATTTGTGCGGCACATCCCATGAAGTACGGGCAGACTGTATCGAATAATGCCGACAAAAAGAGCGTTATATAGTTGAATAAGTGAAGCTACAGATGCACCCCACGTAGTTCCACTTATGAATCGTAAGAGCTGGGTAATGCTAATAAGCTTTCTTTTCAGTTGCCTAACGTGTGGTGTCCACGTTAAACCTTTGTCTAGGATAAGACCAAGAAATCTGTGAGTTTGGACATATGATATAGGGTGAGCATCAATAGTGAGCTGATGCCTAAGCGTACTTTTTCGTGTAAAAGCTATAGCTGCGGATTTTGATGGGCATAGCGATAGTCCACGGCATTTTAAGTAATTTGAAATTATCTGAAGTGCTTTCTGTAAGCGAATCACATTAAATCGCTGCGTGATTGATGAAGTCCATATGCAGATATCATCCGCGTAGAGAGTGATTCTGACGTTTCGAGGAAGTTTGTTTACAAGTCCTATGAGGGTGATATTGAAAAGTGTGGGGCTGAGAACACCACCCTGTGGCACGCCACGAGCAACAATATACTCAGCTGTTTTCCCTTCTGTTGTCACCATATGTACTGTTCTGTTTTCAAGATAGTCTAAAATCCACGCATGTAGGCGTCCTCCTATCCCGGCATAGCAGAGTGCGTTGCGGATAGCCTTGTGGCTTACTGAATCAAAAGCGCCCTTAATATCAAGGAACACTGCAGTGGTGATTCTTCGGGATTTCTTTTGTTTTTCGATGCTAGTTGTGAGGTCAATGATATTATCAAGAGAGTTGCGTCCGCGTCGGAAACCTGCCATAACCTCGGGGTATATGTCATACTGCTCAAGGTACCATTCAAGTCGGGTATGTATCATCCTTTCCATGATTTTTCCGACACAAGAGGACAAAGCAACTGGACGGAACGATGAAAGGTCTAGGGGGATTTACCCGCCTTAAGGATGGGTATAATGCGCGATTTTTTCCAATCCCGGGGCACCTGGCCCGTTTCCCACGATGTGTTGTACAGTTTCAAGAGCCTCACTTTGCCCATTGTACCCAGGTGAAATAAGGCCGCGTAAGTTATACCGTCGGGACCGGGAGAAGTGGAGAAACGTAGTCCAGAAAGGGCCTCGTCTAGTTCGCGTATATCAAACGGTGCGTCCATGTATGGACACGCTCGGAATGGACTGTTGGATTTTACAAGTGGAATGGTCGAATTTCCGACGTTTTCCGTGAGCTTTTTACAGTACTCTTCAGCCACAGCTAGTTCCGAAAGATCTAGTCGGAGGGCTAGCGCGCGAAAAGGTTGACGCTGTTGTGGGGTCGTCCTTAGACCACGAGCAAGACTGTATATTTTAGAAAGAGGCTTGCGAGGATCTAATGTTGCACAATGATCCCTCCAATGACGTTGGGCTAGTTTATCTAGGTGGCGTTTTATGCGTTTTTGTTGGCGTCTTACTTTACGAATATCTTCAGGGTCATGTGTTTTTCTTGCCTTTCTTTCGTATCTCCTGCGAAGCGCACGAAGACGTTCGTATTCCGCGTCAATCATAACAAACCTTCGGGGTAGTTTGTATGTCTTTGTGTGTTGTTTCACAAGTTCTCCGATGCCATGGTAGAAATCACCGTCACTGCTAAATGAATCACATGCTTTTTCAAGATTAACTTTGAAAAGGCACCAATCTGTCCGTCTGATTGTTGACGATATGGTATTCGATGTAAAGCCCTTAAGAAGAGTGTACGTAGGCATATGGTCACTGCTATGGCATTCAATATCTGTAAACCATGTGAGTGAATTCGAAAGGCTCGAGGATGCAAATGTCAAATCTAAGCAGCTGCTTGTAGTAGCGCCCCGGAAAAAGGTCGGACTTCCGTCATTCAGAGTAAAAAGACCTTGCTGATGCGTGAGAGTCACAAGTGAGGTACCTCGGGCGGTTGTTTTTGTACTTCCCCATAATGGGTGATGGGCATTAAAGTCCCCCGTTAAGATGTGTGGAGAGGGGGTGTTTTTAATAATAGAGCTAATACGCAGGGAGTCAAACTGCGTATTTGGCGGAATGTATCCTGCGATTAGGGTGAACATGTTGCGACCTTGTTTCACAGTTAAAGCGACGTACTCGTTGGTGGCATCAGGAGTAAGGCTGTGGGAGATATAGGTAAGGTCTTTACGAATCGCCACTAGAACTCTGCTTGGAGATCTACCTCGTAGCGAGTGAAAAACCTCATAGCCCGATAAACGAAAATTGTCGGCAATGTTCGATTCTGATAATGCTATAACCGGAAATTGGTACTTATACACAAATCGGCGAAAGTCGGAAAGACGGCTGCGAAGGCCCCTTGCATTCCACTGGAAAATGGTTGCTTGGTATCGAATCTTATCTATTGATAGCATGTCCAGATTAGCAGCTGGGGCCTAGGCAGAGAGTAGGCTCAATCATAGTTAAAAGTGTAAGCATGATACCTTTGAAAGCTGTGTCTTGCTTGCTGATAAAAAATGTTTTTGCAGCTTGAAAGATCGGTTGCAAAAGGACGGCAGTGGTTAGGTTGGTTTTTTCACTAAGCTGGATCGGTGATGACTCCGATCGTGGCTCGTTGGAAAGAGCCATGCCATGCTTAAGGGCTCTGGTGGTAATCGTAGGCCTGCCTTTCTTCACGGGGATAGTGAATAGTCCTGATATGTTGAATAATTTCCTATTCCTGACGCGTTTATGCGGCTTCTTGGTGCTTCCCGCGTTTATAATTCTCCCATAAGCGGAAGAATCATATTAAGCAATGATGTTATGTTTCGTGCCCATTGGGCGTCGACAGAAGATAATAGGCTGTAGGCCATGCGAGCTGCTTTTTTGAGAAGCGGAATCCAGCTCTCCCATGCATTTCCTTCGATTGGCGGAGCGCCAGAGGTGGAAGTAGTCTTCCGCATTGGATTAGGAGTGGCAGCCACTGACGTCGACGGCCTTTCCTTTTCTCCCTCGGGTTCTGAAGCTTGAGTTTTTCGGTCAATTGAGGGAGGGGCCCCATTCGTGAGCTTCTGTTGATTCTTCTTTAAAGCTGCAGCATAGCCATGGGCGCTTGGGTTCTGCTTGTTAGATGTATCATTTATTGTGTTCTGTGAGTGTAGAGGTCGATGTTCAATTTCAGCCGTTTGTTTTGTTTCCCTCTGTTTTGAGACGGCGGACCTTGCGGCGCGAAAGTCAACTGCGTGTTTGCGTGCGTAGCTGCGGGTCTCACTTTCTCTCTGCCATTTTGGGCAGGAAGAGGACGTGGCAGCATGAGCTTGACTGCAGTTCGCGCATTTTTCTTGAGCAGAACACGTGTCGTTGCCGTCGTGGGCTTCTCCACAGCGACTGCAGATGGGTGGGCGCTTGCAGTTGGCTTCGCGATGTCCATATCCACAACATTTGCGGCACTGAATTGGGCGTTCCTTGAACGGGGTCACCGGATGGCGAACGTGACCGAGATAAACAAAACTCGGCAACGTTGTTTCACTGAACGCTATCTTTACTATGGAACTTGGTCCAAGCCGTCGAATTCTCGCCACTCGGCCTTCTGGTGATCTCACATGCTGTTCAATTTCGGCATCAGAAAGTGAAGTGTCGACGTCTTTGATCACTCCTACTGCGAAGTGCCGCGGAACGGGCTCGTACGCCCGAACTTTCAAGCCGCAGATCTGAGTGCAGGCAAGGAGCGCACGGGTCGTCTGGCCATTTCGAGTATCCACTGCGATCAGATTTAATCTGCTGTTGGGCCGAATCTCGTGGATGCATTCGGGACACATCTGTTCCAATGCCACAGACAGTTTTAGACTGCTGATCGCTGTGATTTTCTGGTTTTCAACCGCTGGTACAAAAATTACAGTCAGGCCAACTGTCGTGGTAGGCGAGTTCGTAACTGTGTCTCCGCTTTTGCTTGAACTGGAGTTCTTTTTGCGCTTCTTGGATGTCTTGGCATCGTACCATTCACCTTGGTCAATGTCGGCGATTTCCATGTCGCTAGTTAACATTTCAGCGTTGTTTGGAGATATCTGGGGTCCGTGGTCAGGAGCTCTAACTTCTGCCAGGTTAGTGACGGAGGCTTCGTTCTCTAGCTCGGCGATGGAGGATCCGCATGTTGAAGGAGGCATGCTGTAGCGCTCAGTTGGAGTCTTCTGACTTGCCGTTAGCGAAGGGGTTCCGGTAGCCATGGCGAAGTCAAATCAGGGTTTATACCCCGAGCCGATCGAAAGCCACCCCTCCGACAAGCGGAGGAAGCCTTAATAATTGTTCGCTGAAGCTAGAATTGTCTAAACTGGTGATATTATAAATCGAAATAAGCACAAACAGATGAGCCGAGAAA